>JARHVA010006437.1:502500-637500 GCA_037957365.1 Torreya grandis | reverse complement strand
AAGTTTTCTTGGGTTCATAATTTATTTTAAGACATTTAGTTACATTATTAAAAGTTTCATCAATTATAATTATTTTTTTCTAAAAAGTTCTTTCCTCATATCCTCATTGAAAATCATAGTTTTCAATTTCTTATTTTCCAAAGCAAGTTTTTTTCTTCATTTATTTCTTAGAAAAGGTAAAATTTTAATTTTCCTTCATTTATAAAAAGTCAAAAAAGCATTCATCCTAGGATTAGGACTTACATCTTCATTTTATATTTAGGTGCATCATAGTTGTTCTTGTACTCATCTAAAAGAAATTAAAAAATTCATTTGGGTTTTAAGAAAAATTTCATCCATTGATTAATTATTTGGTTAGATCACATATTTTAAATGTAAACAGTGAAATTGATCATACCAATCACTTTTTTCATACACACAATACAAAACCACTCATACAAATCATTCATCAAACATTGACATATGACCTAACTAGGATTTCATCACCTAGTGATAAACCTTCACCCTTGGCTATCCCACTTGGGATATGGAATTTACCAACCTCCTTAATAAAACATCATGGCTATCTAACATTATATTACCACCATTTATAATCATATCTTTTCTTTGGTTCCTTCCATTAAACTACCCTATAGCATGCCCACTTACCTTAGGGGTGAGACCTTGGTTTCCACTATCTCTACCACCCAATCCATGGTCACCCAAGCTTCCTCTCCCATGAACAACCCTTTGAACACCATTACCTAAAACCAATCCCTTCGACCAACCAATTCCCAAACACCTTCTACCTCCACAAACCCCATCACTAACCCTTTCAATGTAGGAACAAATCAACCTATGGCAACCTAATTACCACTTACCATTGGGATGCCTTTCACTAATAGTGCTTCCTTATCACTTACCAATAAAAACCCAACATCTTCCACCCCTTTCCAAAGATTAGTGATGTCATACCATATACTCTCCCACCCATAATACCAAGGTGACTACGCACCTTTACCCAACCAACCCAACCATGACTGTAATCCAACAAATGCATATTCTACCTAACCTAGTTTATATCCCAAACCCATAAGGATATATGATTCCACCATCTTCCTAACATTTAATTTCCAATTACATATATATTGCCTTTTCCCAACCTTCCATGGCCAATTAATAATATATGTCCTCTTACCAACCCTCTACTAGTTACCAATATGTTTCACCATCACAACCCCAACAACATGTACCTTATAATTATGGGGGTGTACCACCACAAATTCACCTCATAAAAATGTTGATGAATAAGATGATAAATCTATTATAATCTATTTTTAGGGCCCATAATCTCTTTTCATATGATCAAATTTGTAATGATCCCATCCACCCTTCCATGCCAATCTGTCCATACCCTATAAAATGAGAACTTCTCAAATTTTTGAATTTATAAAACAAAGAAGATACCCAACAACACCTAAGAGTATTTAGAAATTCATGTTATCTAATTACATATGATGATGCTATTCCCTTATGAAATTTACCCATGTCCTTAGCATACCCATATTAGACTGGTATAATTCCATCACTAGGCACTCTATCTCTTATTTTGCTCAACTAGCTCAAACCTTCTTGGACCATTTCTCTATCAATATTTCCAAAAAAGTTTATATCACCAACTTATATTCCATTATTTAATTTGAGTATGAATCAATTGTTGATTTTTTTGCTTTTTAGAGAGAGTTAATCAACTAACTCTCCTTATCCTTACCCCAACCTAAGCTAATTAAAGTTTTCTCTCGAGTATGTGATAAACACATCTCATTCACCCTACAAATTCAAACCTTATGAACCTTTGATGAGCCATTTAACATAGATATAAAGTTAGAGATTTGAGCCATTGAAGAGTGTAAGCTTAAGTTGAGGAATAAAAATTCTAGTTTCAAATCTAATGAAGCCTCCTCTAAACCCACAAACCACACCAATACCAAAGTCAAAAGAATAAAAAATGCCATTGTACTTAAAATAAATTTTCCTTTAGTATTCAACCTATTCAACCCATCCACCTCTTCTAACCAAATTAATAAATCCCAAAACCATTTTGTGCAAAATAAGTATACTCCATTAGGGGAGTCTTATGATTTGGTTTTGAATAAATTATTGAAGGCTTCCATAATAAAACTTTATCCAATCAAGATGCCTCAATAATATGATTCTTACCATCTTATACCAAGTTAGTATAAGGAAAATGAGATGTGAAACTTCCACCATGTCATTAGACATAATGTTGATAGACGCAAACCATTATAAAACATTTTCAAAGACTTGATTGACAAGGGTGAACTTGTGATGGATAAACCAAATTCAACCCATAATTAAGTGTTTGGAATCTTATAACAACCATTCCCAAACCAAATACCTATAGAGTAAAAAATGCTCTACATTTTATTTTGATTTTTAGTTGTGCAATCCAAATTTTGTCCCTGCACACTTTGGTTCGAGACAGTGAAGTTTTGACTCAAAGCACGGGCTTGAATTTATTTTTACCTCAATTTTGTCTAAGTATCAAAATCAAGTGGAAGCTGACAAGTGTCATCAGTCGAGGCACCTTTCATAATTTATAAAAGTTGGTCAGGACGTGCCACATGTCTTATAGTAACTTAGCAGAGCATGACAAGTGGAGACATCTACATCTCACATTTCTTATGTGTTTCAAAAGACTCTTTCAATAAGCTTTTCTTTCAGGGTCAAGTGGAAGATACCAAGTGGCAACTATGAAATCTCTCAAAATGTTTTTATAAAAGCAATGGAAGCTACCACGTGCCCTAGCTAAAAGCAATGGAAGCTCACGTGCCCTATCTAAAAGAAGCAGAAGCTTCCAAGTGTTGACATCCACCATTTCTTCATTTCATTTTGTTGATTGATTAAAAAATTGTGGTGGGCCTTGGGTTTTGTTTATAAAGTAAGTGGAAGCTGCCAAGTGTCACCATCTTTGTAAATATGAAATGAGGCCGAAGTGTTTCTATAGTATAGCTAAAGTGACGTAGAGATCAACACGTGTCACCTTATGTAGTTTTCTCAAAAGGTAGCTAAGATCTTACAAAAACTACCACGTGTCTTTGTTAAAGATGCATAGAAAATGCCACTTGTCCTCATTCTCCTTTTGATTTTGCTCAGGTGATAATTGTTGTGGGTCCTTATTCTCCTTTTGAAGTTGTTCAGGTGAGAAGTGTTATGGGTCCCCTTTTCTATAAGTGGCTAAAGTTTCAAAGAAGCAGAGGATGAGAGATGTCAAAGACACAGTAAGGAGTGTAATGTAGTGGAAAAGTGCCGTGTGTCTTTGATAAGTAATGCAAAACATGCCAAGTGTCATTTTATAGTGCCTCCTGAATAATAATAGGATTTTCAAGTAGAGAGAAGGAATTGTACAAGTGTCTTCTCTCATTTAAAAGTGGGAAGCGTCCTGGGTATCTATGTCAGCCAATGAAATTGTAGGAAGACAGAACATTTTAGATCTAAGAAATATCTTGTGTTAGACACTTCTAGTTTAGTTAGAGTTCAGTTAGGCCGTTAGATTGGGAATGTGTAGACAATCTAGATTCAATTCAATGCTATAAATAGGGGTGCAAAGATCACCAGAATTAGGATCAAAAGATAGAGAGAATTTTCTACAAGAGATTATTGTCAAGATTTTTTAGACTTTTTAAGTTGTGATCAGGAATATCATTTGCCTTTGTTCTATTTTCTTGAGTTAGAAATTTTATGTAACTGTGCCTTTTATGTGACTGGAGAATTAATAAGAAAACTGAGTTCTATGCCTTTGTTGATATTTTTCTGTGTCACTACAAAAATTAGTCTAAGTTGTGAGACTCTGTTTCTATTGTTTTCCATCTTTTACATTGATCATGCCTTGTTCACTCTTTAATGTAATTAAATCTTACACATAGCTTCATTATGATTAAGGTTTGAATTAAATTTAGGTGCATCGCCATAGTTAGAGTTTCTTTAGTTGCACTTGTGTTTCTATTTAATTCCTATCCCTTTTCCCATTATACCTTTGATATAAAGAAGAGCCAGCTTCTTTAAAATTTGGAGGTTGTTTCAGGTTGCAAGTCCCACATTCCTAGAACTTCCCATTGTTGGTGTTAGAAACATCACAATTTTAATCATCAATAGTTTTTGGCACACCCGGTGGGACAACATCTTGAAGTTTCTTTCAAGACTGTATGAACCAAAAAGCTACAAGGAGTCAAAGCTATAGACTAGTAACAAGATCTCAATCTGCTATAAAACTAGGTATTCTTTTTGTACCTTTGATAACTAGTCTAAGATGAAGAGTCAACCAGTTTATACCAATACCAAGAGTAAATATGGGAGCTCCTATACCGCTAAGGAATTATGCAAGTTGGAACACTGGCAGTCCTTTGATCCTACTAATACCACCAACCACTTGGGACCTTATTTCAGTGAATGCCTTGAATGCTCTACCCAAGTTCAGTGGGAAAGATTTTAAAACACCTAAGGAACATTTACAAGATGTGTTTGATGTTTGTGTTATACATGTCACATAACAGAATGGTGCCATAAGATTGTTAGTAGCTTCTTTTAAAGGAAAGGCCTTAGAATGGTATAGATCTTTGACCCAAATACAATATCTACATGGGATCAACTTGGAGATCTTTTCTTTGAAAGATTTGAAGAAAAAAGTGATAAGTATTCTCTGTTGTAATAATTGATTACTATTCAAAGAGCACCACAAGAAGTAATGACTGACTTCAATTCCAAATTTCAAAAGACTTGGGAAAGGATTCCTACTACAGCTAGACCATTACCAGGTATGGCTATAGTATTTTATCTTAAGGCTCTAAATTTAGATATATCTGTTATGATTCAGTCACTTGGAGGTCAGACTCTGATAGAGGCTTATGACTATGCAGTCAAAGCTGAAAATAACTTAATAGATGTTGGAAATTTGTCCCCAAGGCCTCCCATGCCCATGTTTCTATAAATTACCTTGACATTACCTCAATAAGCCCCAAAATCCATAGCCCCACCTATGTCTATGTATAAATATCCTCAACCACCTATTAAAGAACTTGTCCCTGTCCAGTCATTTGAGATGGATGATATCAAGAATATCTTAAGGATAGTTTCTAATGAGTTGATTAACATAAAGAGACAACATAATCCTTACCCCAGACCCCAATATCAAGACTATCAATGAAATATATTTTCATCACAGCCAAATCGATATCAGGGTCTTCCAAGGCAAAATAACCGTTAGCCAACAAACTAATTAGTTGCAGTCCCTACACCCTCATAGACTGTTCCCCCCAATTCAAATAGAGAAATTATTCAAGGGCAAAATAATTATGCAGATAGCACCAATGCCTGGTTTTTTGCTTGTAATAATGCTCATATACCTAGAGATTGTCCCATGGGTAATCTATAACAAAAGGTAGCAGAGCAAAGAAGAATGGATGGACAATTTTCTATTACTTCAGATGCACAAACTTATCAGTCACTTGGTATGCAAAATTTAGTCCTAATGGCTTAGATGCAAGGGATGTATCTACAACAACAAGAAGAAATATCCCCTGAACATGCTTTGTTTTCATGGGTTGAAAATGAAGAATTAGTATTCTTGAATGAAGCTTCTACTTTAAAGAAACTAGTGGTGCAATCAGACTACTATACTACATCAAAGAGAAGAATGATAGAACATCCTGAAGTTGTAAATAGTCAAGTTATGGAGAATCCTCCATTTCAAGGTCAATGAAACACAGTTATCAAATAAGAAGGGCCTCAGCTTGTACAAAACCAAGTGATTCCTATACAAGTTTAAGAAAAAATAAGATATCCTTATTTTCAAAGAACTCAAGCATTAGGACCAATGAATGTGGTGGAACAACTAAAGAGGACTCCAGCACAAGTATCAATATGGGACATACTAGCTATTCTTGAACAAAAGACACTATTACAAGAAGCTCTACAAGGCCAAGCAATGCCTAAACATGATGGCAACAAAGAAGGACTTGCTGATTTAGAAAAACTCAAGGACACAGTTCCTCTAAAGACAATAGCCTTTGTGAACAATGCAATAGAGGTAAGTAAATCCAAACCAGAGCCTTTCTGTTTGTCTCTGATAGTTAGAAAGAAACTCTTGCATAATGCGTTGATAGATTCAGGGGCTATTACTACAGTAATGCCTAAGCAAATAGCTGATGCTTTAAAAATAAAGTATGAACCACTTACTAAAGGAGTTATGTAGCTATATGGCAAATCGATACAAATAATAGGGATAATTAAACAACTCCCATTGCAATTATATACTTGTCCCAATATAATTGTCAATCAAGATGTAGTAGTCATAGATATACCTTGTATTTTTGGTTTATGTTTATCTAGAGACTTTACAGCCAAAATAGGAGGATATATGTCCCTTGATTGGTCTCACCTCATCCTAAGAACCAAATATGGTTCAAAGATGAAAATTCTATCTGAACCACTATCAAAATATCACATCACTAATGAACCAACATCAAAATTAGAGGCAGATCACGCTATGTTGAATAAATAAGAAAGGGTTTTTATTGAAGAGTTGTGTGAATGGACAGAACATGACCAAGAAGAGGAACATAACCATTTGTTATCTATGATGCATAGTGATCCATATGGAAATTATGACTCTACTGGTCTAGGCACCTATGCTATTTTTGATGAAGATCATGCAATCCCAAATGTTTTAAGGAAAGAGACACCAACTATTCAAGAATCTAAAAAAGATTTAGAAATTTGGACTCTAAATTTTGATGGGACTAGAAGTAAAAGTGGTGCTGGAGTAGGAATCTGTCTTGTTGCTCCAAATGGGGAGAAAATTTTGAGAGCTATTTTTTTCCAATTTGCTTGTACCAATAATGATGCCGAATATGAATCCTTAGTTTGTGGGCTCATCTTAGCCAAGAAAAAAGGAATAAAGAATTTAATAGTAAAAGGAGATTCAGAATTAGTGGTGAAGCAAATTAGGGAAAAGGCAATAGACAAAAATATAAGTATTAGGTTATATAGACATAGAATTTGGGACTTGATAAAAGATTTTGAATCTTTCAATATTGAAGTAGTTCCAAGAACCCAAAATTTTAAAGCTGATAGGATGGCACAGATTGGCTCATAGTTTGATCCAAAAATTGGCCTATTAGTTAAGAATGAGTCAATAAAAGTTATTTTAAGGCCAACAATCCCAGACAATGATGAGAATTTGCAAGTATTTGAGAATGATTCTCAGGTACTCTCATTCTTGCAACAATAAGGGGAATTTGCTGATCAATTGCAAACAAAGATTGAAGAGGCATATGGGGATCAAATTATACAATTAAAGAATAATAAGATTCCTAAAGGATTAATCACTTTGGAAAACCTATTTGATCTAGAAGATGTAGGCATAGAGAAGAAAAGCTTCCAAGTAAACAAAGTAGATTATTCTAAAATAGAAGTAAGTGAAGGGAGAAAACTAAAAATTGGAAATTCTGCAACACAAGAGGAAAGAGAAATACTAATTGACTTGTATAAAAGATATGATAGAGTCATAGCCTGGAGCTATGAAGACCTTCATGGATATAATAGATATATCATTCAACACACAATAGAGATTACTAAAGGATCTAAGCTAGTCAGACAGAAGCAGAGGCCAGTAAATCCAAGGATTGAATCTGTAATGGTAGATGAGTTGCAGAAACTTTTAGATTCCAAAGTTATTTTTCCAATTAAACACTCCACCTGGGTATCAAATTTAGTACCAGTCAGGAAAAAGAATGGTGACATAAGACTCTGTGTATATTTTAGAGACTTGAATAGATCTTCTCTTAAAGATCACTATCCCTTGTCATCTATGGAACAAATTTTATAGACTGTAGCTAGATCAGAGAGATTTTCCTTGCTAGATGGTTTGTCTAGATACAATCGGATTTGGTTGGGTGATGAAGACAAATACAAGACTATTTTTACAACCAAATGGGGAACATTTGCCTATGCTAAGATGCCATTTGGCCTATCAAATGTTGTAGCCACTTTTTAAAGAGCTATGGATTTGGCATTTGGGGAACTTATAAATAAAATCATCTTGATTTATCTTGATGATCTTACTATTTTTTAAAATAATGTTGTTGATCATTTTGATCATTTAGAATCTATGTTTAAGAAATGTCAAGAATTTAGAATATCTTTGAATCCTAAGAAATGTATCTTTGTTGTCCCTCAAGTAAAATTATTGGGACATATAGTATCTAAAGGAGTCTCCATAGACCCAGAAAGAGTGGCAGCTATAATGAACTTACCTCTTCTTGTAAATAAGAAAGAAATTCAATCTTTCTTAGGGAAGATTAATTTTGTCAGTCAGTTCATATCGGACTTTGCAGGCTTAGTAAGACCAGTGACACTCTTGCTAAAAAAAGCCCTAATTTTCAAGTGGACTATAGAAGGAAGGCAAGCCTTTGAAGAGGTCAAGAAATCTCTCTCAATAGCCCCACTACTTAGAAAGCTAGACTTTTCTAAGCCTTTTGTAATGTATGTCTATGGAGGAGAGCTCAGTATTGTTGCTGTCTTAACACAAAAGGATGATAGATAGGAAGGAGAGCATCCAATAGCCTTTTTCTCAAGGACTCTTAGAGAATATGAAACCAAATACAACTTTATGGAGAAACAAGCATATGCTATGGTAAAAGCCCTCAAGAAATTTAAGCATATAGTATCAGGAATCAAGATTTTGATACTTGTGGCTCACCCAAGTGTCAAAGAATACATCATGGAGGGTGAAATTACTAAAAAAAGGTAAAAATAGATAACAAAGATCCTGAAATATGATGTAGAGGTCAAACCACTAAGTTATTCAGAGGTAGGGGGTTATGCCAATACATGACTCAAGAGCTTGAAAAGATGATACCTGTAGAAACAAATTTAGAAATGAAAAAGGAAACTGTATTAAGGATACAAGAGGTTAATCAGAACTCGTGGGTCTCAAATAGGATTCATTTTATGAAATATGGGATTTACCTAAGAAAACTCCCTCAAAACAAGAAGAGATACTATAGGATGTAATGGGCCCATTTTGTTTTAATTGAACAAGTTATTTTCAAGAGGAATTATGATGGCAAACTTTTAAGATGCATAAAAAAGGATGAGGCTAAGAAAACACTGCATGAAATGCATTATGGAATCTCAGGTGGACATTTTTCTGCAAAGACCATAGCCATAAAGATAAGTGAGGCAGGTTATTTTTGGCCTACTTTATTTACGGACTATTATAAATTGGTTAAAAAATGTTAATCCTATCAATATTATGTGGGGATGAGAAGGAATGTAGCAATGCCTCTTAGTCCGATAATTGTTGATGAACCTTTTTCTCAATGGGGTCTTAACTTCATTGGAGTGATAAATGCAGTGTCTAGTATGGGTCACAAATGGATTTTAACTACCACAGATTATTTTACTAGATGGACTGAGGCAGTGCCACTTAAGGAAGTAATAGAAAATGTGATCTTAGACTTTCTACAGAGAATCACTACTCCCTTTAGGGCTTCTCACACCATAATTTTAGATAATGCTAGAGCATTTTTGGAAAAATGTCCCTATATGAATTGGTGTATGGCAAGCCTGTCGTAATACCTCTAAGCTTGGAAATTATTGCTCTCTAACTGATAAAACATATTGAAATTGAAGAAAATGACCCCATACAAGTTAGACTTGCTAGACTTTTGGAAGTTTAAGAAAAGAGGGATGTGGTGCATGATTCATTAATTAATCATCAGAAAATAATTAAAGACTACTTTGATAAAAGGACTTCAAATCCTCATTTTTAAGTAGGCTCAATAGTTTTGAAATGGGATGCAAGAGCCATCAAGCTAGGTCAACATACTAAATTTGAAGCATTATGGACTGGCTCTTATAAAATTTGTGTATGTAAATAGAAGAATTCATTTGAGCTAGAAACAATAGAAGATGAACCTAAAGATATTCTTGTGAATGGGATCTACTTGAAGCATTTCAATTAATCTGTGTCTCTAATGTATTATAGTTAGATAGTTTCCCTTTCTCAGTTGCTTTTTTTTCCCATTTTTTCTTTCCTACTCTTTCTTTTAAATAAGTGTTCTTTGAACATGTAGCCATAGTTCAGAGCCTTTTCAAAATTTTCAAAACTCCTGACACTTTAAATATCTCCCAAATCTTAAATTCCCCAAGGTACCTTATACATCCACTTGCATGACTTGTCTAACTCACTGTTCCATGAAGATTTAGTAAGATTTGATAATGGTTATTTGGGTTTAATGCCATTTTGAGACTTGATGGGTCAATAAATACCTCATAGCAAGAGTTAAGGCTTACAATTTTCTCAAACATTCTTGTGTCTACTAGAAAAACCTTGCTACTTGAATTTTTAGCTCATAGCAGACCTACTTAAGTGAAAGTGTTTCCTTATTGTAAAAGCTTCATACCTATTACTGCAATTCACTATTTTCAAAGAATAGATATAGATATGGAGGGAGCACAGTCTTCACAATAAGGGTCTAGGATTTATGAATCCCTTGATAATTTTCTTATGAGAAAATCATATGCTTTAGCCCCCATGCAACCATTAAAGAACTACCCATGGACTAGAGTCCCTGAAGTTGGTCAAGTAAGTGACCCAGCAAAGGTAAAAGATAATGCAGATGGAATCATTGACCCAATTATTCAAAGAACTAGTAGCAAAACTCTCAGAGAAGGGGCACCTCAAAGGTGTCTTCAGAGGGCCAAGGTGGGATAATACGAGACATTTGTAATGAGGATATGGACTTCCCACTGGCACAATTCGTTGTCCTAGGTGTGCATCCATGCCCTGATTTGGTTGAAATATGTGCTGGATTATTTCATGCACCTTCAAGTACCATACAACAAGGTCCATTTACAGTGAAAATTACACCAAAGGCTATCAGAGATATGTTGGCCATGTACCACAACAAGACAACCACATTTCCCACCATTGCTAAGATGTAAAAAACATGGGAAAATGTAAATACTTAATTGAGGTTTCTTAAAACAAAGCTACAATTGGGTGATGATGATATTACCGGGTCGACACTGCCAATATCAAGAACATAATTTACCCAAGCTAGCCAAGATGAAATTTTCATGATGGCTTTCATTTTTAGAATGAAAGATGATATAACCATTTCTGAGGAACAAATGGCTATCCTCTTCATATTGAAAATTGTTGACAAGACTAAGGGATATCAACTTGATTTATCTGAGCAGATTACATATTTGATGGTGGAAAAACTTGCCCAGTTTAGATCAAAAGGAATTTTTAGGTATTCCTCTTATTTTTTTCACCTTATGTTATACCAAAACTCTGGTATCTTTTCCAAACACATGCATTTAAACATGTATGACCCAAGCTTTGGTTTACAAAGGACTACCCCTGTGTCTGCATGGACACATATTTTGTCCAAAACTAGTGACCCATATGAATTTTGGGAACTTTTTGTTGCCCATGCTTTTTGTCATCTAAGTCTAGAACCAGTTATAAATAGACTATTTCCAAGTGTTTCAAACCTTATGGCCCTATCCCTTGTGATTATTTTTTTGGATCCCATCACACTATTATTAGAGTCCATGCTTTTTATGGGGAACCAGTGTTGCTACCTAAGATTTTGACCCTTAGATTAGCATTATTAGAGGTCATCAGGTAGGCGTCTATGGTAGATAATGAATATGGATCTAGGAAGAGGAAGAGGAAAATGTATGATGTCCCATGGATGACAAACAACATGGCACTAGAGGCCAGAAATGCTGAGATTGTTTTTCTTAAAAAACTATCCTTCCTGGGTTTCCTTCTAATCAAATATAAATGGGTATATAACCCAAATGGTTTCTTAGCTTCATGGATTAGGACTAATAGGGTTACTACCAGAATTGCACATGAGGGTTGCCCCTTTTGGGAAAATAGGAAAAGTCCTAGGGAAGATATTCCTGAATTTTATGTTGAATTGATGGATTTGCCTCTTCAACAAAATAGACCATGGGAAACCTTTTATGCTAAGTAAAGAGAGTTTGACCCAAAAATTAGAATGAATTTTGGTTTAAGAAGAGCATTAAAGAATAAAGACTAAAACACTAAAAATATAAAAGCCTATTGGAAATATAGGCAAGAGATTTGTGAGACGACCCACTCTTTTGGAAATGGGGATTCTGATGAGAAATAAGAGGAACTCTGGGATGAATGTCATCTGTCTCCTATGTCTAGCCCTGATATAAGCAATTTGCAAACATAGGGTACTGAGCTAGAAGCTAGAGTAGAATCCAACCAAACATTGCAGGCCCCATTACAAACTTCAACGACAGTCATTGTAACAGTTTGGCCCCAATCTCTTAGTACCATTGAAAAACAAAAGGGTGTGGTATCTTCACCACCAAAGTCTTCTCCATTAGTGTCAGTCCTTGAGGTTCCTAATTTTACACAAGCACCACTAGCAACAATGGTAAATATTGAAGAGAAGGGAGCATAGCCAGAAGAAGAAACACCAAGGAAACATAAAAGGTTGAGGTTCCAACTGGATTTAGAGGATAGGGCAGAACCCTCACAACATCAACCATAGATTACCCCAGTTACTCATCTAGTAAGTATTGTTTCTCCTCCTTCTCAATCTCTCTCTTCCCCTTTAGAGGTGATGATTCCATCTAGCCTAATGACATCCCCTACCACCTCTATTATGTCCATTTCTCAGTTTGCCTCATCTATCCAAATTCAAGCCATATCATTACCTAATATTCCCCCTCTATTCCCAAGAAAGTATCTCCTCAAATTACCCATAGCCAACAATTAGCTATTCCATATGGCTTCCCAGAAGGTTTTCCTTTTGTGGGTGGGCACATTGCCTCTCCTTCTACCCTCCAAACTCAAGCAGATGCTGCTAAGAAGGTGAGGGAAGCCTGAAGGGAGAAAAAGATGATCAAAGAGAATAAATCCCTAGCTACACCACATCTAAGGTCACAATTTGACCCAATTCAGCAACAACTGATAGTGACCCATTTGTCACCAAATATAGTCAATCCAAATGAGCAGATGCAGCTAGAGGATTACATAATGAAAATAGTGGCAATAGACATGTCCCTGTTTAGACCACAAGATAGGGTTGAGATTCTAAATGAATCCACTAGTACATTAGCTGAAGATTATTTGAAAATATCAAGGAAGCTATAGAATATGGAGGCTGATCTAGCTAAAGAGAAGGCAAACTGTAACATTTTGACCACAGAGATCAATTTTAAGAGTATTGAAATAGAGAGTCTTAATAAATAGTTACAAGATATTGTTTTTATTTAGACTCACCAAGATATCCAGGTCCAAAATGATTCTCTGAAAGTAGGGCTAATGCAGGTAAAGGATGTAGTGACAACCTTAAGGTCGGAAAAGGTAGCATTCTAGGAAAAATGTGAGGAAAGCCTGCTACAGGTTACTCAACTCCAATAGAAGTTGGTAAATGAGTAGAATAATACCACGACTATTCAGGCCCAAATTCAAGCTAAGAGAGAAAGGGTAGAACAATTGACACTTGAATTGGCTAATAGGCCAAGGAATGTAGGGGTGTTAAATCTGGTGAAGGAGCTTTATGAATCAATGTGGAAAAGAATCTCTGTGGAGATTATTCAGCTCAGACCTTCTCTAACCTTTCTATTAAATGCATAGAAACTGTACAAAAAGGTGGAGAATTCAGTTAAAGACACTCTCTCTACTATTTTTGGGAGAGTATTGGACTCTAAAACACTACTATAAAATCTATATGATGCAACTAATGGAGCATTGTCAGTAGCAGGTATTAATGACAAAATGGTCATTGCTAAACGAGTGAATGAGGTTCTTAATTGTAATTCCATCGCAATCAATTATAGATGGATTATAGATGTAATGAAGGAAGGAATCAGTGAAATGAAACAAAACATTGAAGACTTAGTGCAATTAGGTCTTCCTTCCCCTTTTCCTAATGACAACACTATGTTGATGATTGATGAAATTAAACCTTTGTTGTTGGCCAAGTAGAATGATCAGGCAATTTTTTAGGATATAAGGGATGATTCATCAGTACCTGAAGTAGAAGCTATTTTTATTCCCATTTCCCAACTCAAATTTAGATTAAAGGCTACAATTTAGATTTTGTATAATTTTTCACACAAAGATATTATCAATCTTGATTTAGCCTTTCACAAATTGTAAAATAAGCAGGGACTATCTGATGATGAGTGGTCTACGTATCAGATAGCCCTAATGAAGTTGTTATTTTTTTTGTCACATTTTGATCATGCAAGAGTTGTGGATTCTTTTTGAGTAGGCTCAAAATCCCTTGGGGTTACCAATAACTGTAGAGTTAAAAATACTCTACATTTTATTTTGATTTTCAGTTGCACAATCCAAATTTTGTCCCTACATGCTTTGGTTCAAGATGGTGAAGTTTTGACTCAGAGCATGGGCTTGAATTTATTTTTTCTTCAATTTTGTCTAAGTTTCAAAATCAAGTGGAAGCTGACAAGTGTCATCGGCTAAGGCACCTTTCATAATTTCTAGAAGTTGGTTGGGACATGCCACGTGTCTCATAGTAACTCAACAGAGTGTGACAAGTGGTGGCATCTGTGTCTTAAATTTATTATGTGTTTCAAAAGCCTCTTTCAATAGTCTTTTCTTTTAGGGTCAAGCGGAAGATGCCAAGTGGCAACTGTGAAAGCTCTCAAAATGTGTTTCTAAAAGCAACAAAAGCTACCACGTGCCCTAGCTAAAAGCAACGGAAACTACCACGTGCCCTATCTAAAAGAAGTGGAAGCTGCCAAGTGTTGACATCTACAATTTCTTCATTTTATTTTGCTAATTGATTAAAAAATTGTGGTGGGCCCCAGGTTTTGTTTCTAAAGTAAGTTGAAGCTGCCAAGTGTCACCATCCATGTAAATCTGAAATGAGGCCTAAGTGTTTCTATAGTATAGCCAAAGTGATGCAGAGATCAATATGTGTCACCTTCCATAGTTTTCTCAAAAGGTAGCTAAGATCCTATAGATATTGCCACATGTCTTTGTTAAAGATGCACAAAAAATGCCACCTATCCCTATTCTCCTTTTGAAGTTACTCAGGTGAGAAGTGTTGTGGGTCCCCGTTCTCCTTCTGAAGTTACTCAGGCAAGAAGTGTTGTGGGTCCCCAGTTTTATAAGTGGCTAAAGTTTTGAAGAAGTGGATGATGATAGATGTCAAAGACACAGTAAGGAGTGTAATGTAGTGGAAAGTGCCGTGTGTCTTTGATAAGTGTTGTGGAACATGTGAAGTGTCATTTTTTGGTGCCTCCTGAATAATAAGAGGATTTTTAGGTAGAGAGAAGGAATCATCCAAGTGTCCTCTCCCATTTAAAAGTGGGAAGCATCCTGGGTATCTATGTTGGCTAATGAAATTGTAGGAAGACATAATGTTTCAGATCTAAGAAATATCTTATGTTAGACACTTCCAGTTTAGTTAGAGTTCAGTTAGGCTATTAGATTGAGAATGTGCAGACAATCTAGAGTCAATCCAATGCTATAAATAGGGGTGCAGAGATCACCAAAATTAGGATCAAAAGGTAGAGAGAATTTTTTCTAAGAGATTATTGTCAAGAGTTTGTAGACTTTTTAAGCTATGATCAGGAATATCATTTGCCTTTGTTCTATTTTCTTGAGTGAGAAATTTTATGTAACTGTGCCTTTTATGTGACTAGAGAATTAATAAGAAAACTAAGTTCTATGCCTTTGTTGATATTTTTTTGTGTCATTGCAAAATTTAGTCTAAGTTGTGAGCCTCTGTTTCTATTGTTTTTCATCTTTTACATTGATCATTCCTTGTTCTCTCTTTCATGTAATTGAATCTCACATATAGTTTCACTATGCTTAAGGGTCAAATTAAATTTAGGTTCATTGCCATAGTTAGAGTTTTTTTAGTTTCACTTGCATTTCTATTTAATTCCTATCATTTTTCCCATTATACCCTTGATATAAAGAAGAGCTAGCTTCTTTAAAATCTGGAGGTTGTTTCAGGTTGCAAGTCCCACATTCCTAAAACTTCCCATTATTGGTGTTAGAAACAACATAATTTTAATCATCAACACTACCTTCCATAAATAATGAGAATAATAATGTAGAAGCATCTCACAAACATGATGTTCATACTATTAATTTTTTTCTTAATAAACTTATAGTTATGAACCCATGACCCAAAATACTATTTCCTCTCCACTTATTGAGGTAGTAGAGTTACTGACCCTTCCTTTGGAAAGCATAACAAAGGAATAAATCACCATCCATTCTCTACTTATTGAGGTAGTGTAATCACCAATCTCTCCTTTGGAAAGCATAACAAAGGAGGAAACTATCACTCCCATACCCCTTTCTTCCATGTTAGGGTTATTTACCCTTCCTTCAAAAAGCATAACTAAGGAAGAGATTATCTGACCTACCCCTTTCATGGAAAAATCACCTTCTAAATCTTTAGATACATTGATAGAGGAAGAGGAAAATGTTAGCATCCCACCTCCACTTGGTCTATCTTTAGAGTCTACTACTAAAGGAATTAAGCCTATCTATAAACCATTTTTAAGGTTGGTTTAAAATCTAGAGTTTGTATCTCAGCCAACCCTTAACTAGGCCATGTTTTGGAACCACATTGGACTCTCATACCCAACCAAGAAATAGTCACCAACCATACCATTATCCACCAAACCATTAACCTACACAATTAAAACTACCACTAACCCAACCAAACCAACAAAAACTTCCACATCCCAAACTTTAGATAAAACAACCAACCCAACTCCTTCAAAGACAAATAAATCAACCTCTAATACCCCATTAATCCAATCAAGAACCTAGGTTTCCTTCTCACTTAGAGTCTTACTCATAATCCCTTCAAATTAGACTTGACACCACCAATCCTACTTAGAAATCCACAATCCAAGCCAACAAAGAAAATTAAACCATCTAGGATTTATAAATCCAAAACAACCTTACCTCCCATTTCAACTTTACCTTCTAATCGAGGGTCACATCCCTCATCCATTTTAGGACCTCACCCTTCCACCTTGTTAAAATTACCCAGCCTTCCAAATAAATCACAATTATAACCTCCACTTCTAACCAAACCCCCACCTATTCTTGCCAAACCCTCAACCTCTAAACCTTAAACTTTAAAACCATCTACTTCCAAAATATCTACCTAAAAACCATCTACAAAATCATTCCACCACCTAAAACTACATCTATTAATCCTACCCCAAAAAATGTATCCACCCTAGCTATCAAAACCAAAACTTCCACCTCCTTACCACCACTATTGGAATATTATTCTACCATCTTACAAAGGTTTCTACAAACTTCTTACTTAATCTTACCTCCCATCAAGCCATTTTATCCTCTTAGTCCAAAACCATTTTGGTTTAATGAAATTATGATTTGTACATACCATAAGACACTTCGACATGAAAAAAACAATTCTAAATCTCTCCAAGATATAATCTAAAAACTATGTGATTTAGATGATTTTTTAATAGATTAAATTCCTATGAACCCACCTTCAAGACAAAAACCAAAAGCTACCACCCCATATCAACCTATATCCAAACTCTCATCTAAGAGTGTAAAGGAACCAAAATAAACTACTAGTATGCATACCCTGTAAATCCACACAACTCATGTGATCAGTCAATCACAAGCCTACTATTGTTCAAAATGTGTACCCATGGATGCTTTGTGGTATGGAAGCATTTTTAGCTATGGGTCACAAAGCATGAAGGTCTTGTGCAAGGTGAGAGAGTCTAAGGTGATAATCATAGAAGTATTATCTCTCAAATTCATGCATGAGCATCGATTATATCATCACAATGATGGGAACATCCCTAAGGCATGGGACCTTTATGCTCCTTAAGACAAGCCTCTAGAGTAGGTTGTATTCCTTATATTCTAAGAACACTAGGTTTAAGACCAGCATGTGGTCCTAAAGAGAAAAAGGTAAACTATCACTAATCTAAACCTAGGATATCTAAATGGAAAAGGGAAGGAGAAGGTAATAGATGCTAAAAATAAAAAGGGTGATGCACCTAGAATAGAGAGAGGGCTCCTACTACTATAAATATAATATAGACTCTTGATAATAAGATAATATCACATAATTTTCAATAATACACTCTAAATACATAATTATTTTTAATATAGGCATGGGAATGCAATGAAACACTAAGAGGGATGATAAACGGTCCATAAACAACATCAACATAGACCCAAGTGTGCACAAGATATGACCTGCAAGTGAGTTTCAAGTTCAATGTGGAGGTGCAGGGAATGGATAAATTTGATAGCTAAGGATCAGAAAAAATAAATATCTCAAAGAACATCAAAATAATGGGAAGAGTTGAACATAGTTCTCATTTATTCATAAGATTTAGCCAATACAAGAGCTCATGGAGGGTAAATTCTAGCAGTGTGAGGCTATTAAAAATGTGTCAACCCTTTTACAAGTGAAAGACTAGGATTTTATAGTGATCAAGCCTTTTTATAATAAATGTGCCACTTGGGGTGGTATATGAATCATTCAATCCCTTTTTGGTGTTACAATGATGCTTTTTAAATTTTTCCATTTATTGGATCTAGAGTTTGTGGTAGGATCATTTTTGGATACATGTACATAGGGGAAAGGAATATTTCCCTAACAAGGTTAGAGTTTGATGTGCATACACATTCTAATGTTTGATATCCACTATTATATTTACACATTTTAACCATTCCTTGACCTCCTCTCAACTACGTCCAACTAGTTCCTTTATACCCAACTCCCATCTGACATGTAACAGTTCTTGATTGGTCTTAGGCTTACCTTTTTCTCATTGGTTTTTGACATTGACTCAAATTTTTTACCTTTGATCACATCGTTAGATCTTCGTGCATGATAAAATGAAATTTATTGATCTTTTGGTAGACTAACATGGTGAAGATACTTGGCACCCTGTGTTTTCATTTAGGATCCACTAACTTGTTAACCCACCATGCTTGTACCACATGGTAGCCTCACACTTAGTTTGATTCTCATTAGATTCTTGAAAATTTTGACCCTTGCTCAGTTTTGATCTAATATACACAATTAAATACATATCATTGATCTATTTGGACCCACCAGCTTGATCTTATCCACATACCACTGGATCTTCTATACACTTGAATGTTAATCATTGATATTGTTATTTGAATTCTAATAACTATTTGTCATATCTTTTATTTTATGTATATGCACCTATCATTTGACATCTACATGACCATAAATTATTTCTATGAGATCATCAATATTTCAACCCTAATGGATAACTATTGAGCTTGAACTTTAATACCTGCACAAACTTCACTCTATTAGAACAATTTCCTCGAGACAATTTGGCTGATGCAATTATGTTTTCAAGATTTTTTTCTATAGGATTTTTTTGTGGATAATTTTTTTAAAATAACTTAGGATTTAAGATTTTTTATTTGGATGAAATACCTAAAACAATTCCTAATACTTAGCCAAAAAACCCAAAACCATTAGCCTGAAGGAAATATTAGAACTTAACCAAAAATATTAACACTTAGCCAAATAAAAAGGTTTAAAATAATTGAAATTAGCCAAATAATATCTTGAAGTAATATAACAAGTAAGGACATATCTAAATAAAAGGTTTTTCTCTTATTTTTTTTATCCTGTAGGCTCTTCCATACTTGTTCATGAAACTACTGCTTGACTTTTGAATGCTCCAAATGATAATAAGAAAAATTTAGTAAACTTGCTTGTTCCTAAGCTTGCACTGCCTTGATCACCATGATAAATTTTTGGTATATTTTACTTTTATCTATATATTTTTACTTTAAAAATTGATAAAATTCACTTTAATAAAGCTTAAAGTGTTTCAAAACTTTGTAATCTGCATGTGATCCTTGGACCACTCATTGCATTCATAAATTTTTTCAAGCATTGATCCATACTTGATCTTTAGGACACTACGCTACATTTAGGAAAGTTTGGTATGTGGCCCAAAATTGGCCAACATTTCTTATAACTCATAGGGAAGCATTCATGTTATGCTTGAGAACCTAGACCAATTACCTTATCTAATCCATTGGGCATGGAGTCACCTCTTTCTCTAATTGATTTGAAATGATATAAGGCTATCCATTTTTTGAAATTTATCTTGAAGCAAAAGTACAACATGAAGAAAACAACTAAAAGTAAGTTCATGTAAGAACTTACAAGAAATAAGGAAAAACTAACCTCCTAAAAAAATGTGCACAAAAGCACTTCAATAAAAACATGAAAACTATTCTAATATGTATAGGGATATAATTTACAAATATTTTCCCCTTATATCAAATGGAAAATATTTAACATTGCTCACTTCTGATGGACTAGGATGGAAAACACCTTACTTTTGAGAGATCATGATGGGTGAACCGATATGCTTGATTATTAACTCTTTCAGCATTCTCTCAAGTGGAAGAAATGAGACAAACATGTCTCTAATGTAGAAATATTTGTCCATTTCTTCAAGGTTTTATCCAAAGTAGACTATAGGGGCTCCTAAAACATCCTTATCTAATGATCCAATTTTGTGCTCTGAATTAAGCACAATATATGATTACTGCTCTAAACTAGTGCTTGGTTGACTATCTAGGCTTAGGCAGAAAAAATCTAAGACATACCAAAAGATAGCTTCCCCTTGTCATATGATATAATGCCAACTTCAACACCATCTTTTCTTTGATATATCTAAAAGGAGATATATATTAGTTCATCAATCCACCTAAGGCCTAAAATTTCATGTTCTTATAGCTCAAGATCTGACCATTCTTCTTTATTATTGAAGACATCAGTATTGCCTTCAATGGACAATTTATCTTGAGACTGATCATCTTCTTCAACCTCATTAAAAATTTCATGTTCATGCTTTAGAGGGGGTATAAACTAGTTTATCACCTCTACTTGGTAAATGAATTCATGTTACCACTGTTGCTATGCTTCATCCTAATCCTTATTTTTCTCTATTTTTTCCTCTTGTTTGTTTATAACATCTTCAACCTGGTCAGCTAGATGATTAACTATGTGAATCTCTATACCTTGGTCATCCTCATCTACAACCACACTAAATATAAGATCTTGGAACAAAATAAAATCCCCTTTTCCCTCAGTTGTATCTTGAATACACACCTCTTTAAAAATGAAGGCATTAGTATTGGTTTTAGGCTCTAATTCATCAAGGCCATGCCAAGAAGTCTAATCAAAACCTAACTCCTCTCCTTTTGAATGAAGTGGACTACCTATCATGATCTATTCATCATAGACACTTATGATGTCCCCTTTAGGCTCAACTTTGACTACAAGTTCTTCCTCTGTGCTTTGTAAAATAGGTTCTTCCTCCATGAGGGAGATGGTGAGAGGGTGAAAAAATTCACCTTGATTTCATCTTAGGAGAGTATCCTTCCAACTAGGGACCTTGAAGGCTTTTTTATGTGATTATTTTGGAAGGAAGGGAGAGTATTGAAACTTTGGTAAGTTAAGCTCATTGTGTTGAGGTAAAACCTCTTTTTCTTGGACTAGTTCTTGAGTCACCTCAGTTAACACCTCCCTTTTCTTCATTATTCCTCCTTTGATTGATTTCAATGAGGGGAAATCATAAGGCTTAGCCACCTTCTCCTTTTCCTGAATGGGTATGGGAGAGGGTGGTTTCACAATAGAGGGTATGACATAATTAGGGTTGTTTGCATATGTGAGGATCCAAGATGGGATGGCTTCATTTTCATCAACTAATAAGGGTGCAATTTGATAAGGTTGGCTAGGGGGTCAATTTTGAACATGAATAAGAGAGGAAAATTAGGGTCTAGGGTTAGCTACTCTAATTAAGATTATTTGATAGTCATTTTCTTTTTTTATTGGTCTTGCCTAACCAAGAATTCCTCTTGAAACCTCAAATCCTACTCCTAAACATAATCTTGTTGTTAAAGAATATATTTTTGCCTATAAACTCTTTCTCCCCATAAATCTCCCTAAATTTTTTCTCAAAATCAAACATCATCTCCTTGAGACTCATTTTTGGTTGACTAGAGAGTGGTAAATTCTAACAGGGTTGATACATTAGATCTTGAGGGCCACCAGGCATGCCATGAACATTACTAACTTGAAAGAAAGAACTTACATCTTGATCAAGTGGTTTATAATACATAACAAATGATGTTTATTAGGCACCTAAACTATTTATAATAGATAATATTGATTCAAAGCTACCATTGGTACTAACTTAATTACTTCTAAAAGCTGATTAAAGGAAAGACACAAAAAATATTTCAAATCTTTTAGACCTTGGTTTCATCAGGCATGTAAGAAACTATTATCATTCAAAATATGAACTTATGGATTCCCTAAAAGGTGGAGGAATTTTTAGTTATGGGGTAATAAGTATGAATTTCTTATGTAGGGCATGAGAATATGAGGCATTGGGCATAGAAGTATCATTTATTAGTTGCATGCATGAGCATCAGCTGTCTCATTAAAGTGATGGGAACATACCTAATGTGTGAGACCCTTGTGATCCTTAGGATGATCCTCTAGAGTAAATTGGAATCCTTCTAATCTAAGTGCACCTAGTTTAAGAGCATTGGACAAGCCTAAAGAGTAGAAAGGTAAACTAACTATAATATAAACCTAAGATCTTTGAGAGGAAAAGGGAAGGAAAAGGTAAGAGATGCTAAAAATAAAAAAGGTGATTCACCCATAATAGTGTGAGCTCTCCTACTATTTTTAACATGATATAAACTATTGAGGATAAGATAATATCCCATGGACATACCATTCCACTAAATCACCCCAAACACTTTCACCCAAGCACAATATTTCTATCTTGGATACACCCTAATCCAACCCCTCAAGACTAATACATAGGTCAATTATAAATTAAATTCACCAAACACTGATGAAGATGAATTTTTATGAGTTAAACCAAAGCATTCCCTAGTATCAACATGCTATGATGGAGGCCATGAAATATATATAGGTTAAACCTAAAGATACAAAACCTCTAGTAACACTTATTAGATCCCTTTAGCTTTATACCATTGTCACCTTCCATAATTCATAGATACCCCCTATTCATCCAGATGATCTAGATCTTCTCCTCTTTATTACCACCCACATCAACCAAACCTAGATCGAGAGGGTTATGATTGATGGGGGAGATATCATTAATATCATTTATACCCATGTGTATGATTAGCTTAAACTCCTAGAGAATATCATGTCAAAAACTACCATTATACTTTGATCTTTTAATGATACCATGACAATAACCTTAGGGATGGCCATCCTTCATATATTTTTTGGCCCTCACACTCTTCTTAAGATCTTCTACATAGTAGAGGGAGAGTTTTAATATAAGTATTTATTGTATGCCCTTGAATCCATTCCATGGGTTATGTGTCATCAACTTTACATTGGTGCATCAAGTTTGAGCATGAGGGTCAAGTCTATGTCATTCCAGTCAACCCTAGTTATTTCAAGTCATGCAATATTACTTACCAACCTAATGATGTTCTCATCTCATTAAAAGATGCATCCCATCCATACTCTATCAGGAAATCTTACATAAGCTCATCCATACCTTCCTCCCAAATCCCTATAAAAGACCCATTGGAATACACATTCTAATGTCTCACTTGGGAAGCATCACCTATTAACCTTAGATGCCCTTCCTACTCCCTAAGAGTATGGAAATCTTAACTAGCATCTTGGCTATGATTCCAATCTTGGAACCATCATTCCTTTTAGTCCTCCCAATTTCCAAACCAATATTATGTATCAGGGATTTGATCAACCACTTTCTACCTCTTATGAATATTGTTATGTTAAACCATTTACCTATAATTTATCTTTCATGGATAAAATGGAGTTTACCAAGATACACCTATATTGGTGTGATTGGAAGATATTTGGTTTAGGCTGATATGAACATGGACCACACGATTTTCTCTAATGAAAAACATAAAAGCCTCATTAATGATATGGTATTGGATTCATCCCACCATAAGAGACAACCAACCCACCTGCCATCACCATCATTGAGGAAGAAATCCCATCCTCACCAACCCCTTCTCCTTCAAAATATAAGGATCTCAATTCCATTCCCCTAACTTTTTATTTAATAAATATGATTAGTTTAGGAGCCTTGACCTATCAAAAGGATGGGGAAACTAGAACCATTTCTCTAAATCATCTTAAGATGGTAGAAGATGATTCTCCTACCATTAATACTATCCAATGTCAAGATGATAATTCCCTTATGACCTATCTTGGTGTTGAAGATTCCTCCCTTCACAAATCCTTTAGTCATGAGACATTGACCATGTTGAATGAAGATACTATTGATGTCAACTTGGGTATTTAGGATATCACCCACATAGTCAAAATTGGCTAATCCTTAGATTTATTAGAGCATTAGGATTTCTCTTCCTTTTTATGAGACCATAACATAGCATTTGCTTGGTCTTTTAATTATATTATAGGAATCAACCCTTCCATAGTAATCCATAACATCATCACCAACCTCGATTTCAAGACTATTAGGCAAAATATTTGAAGGATGCACCCTCTTATTACCATTCTTATTAAAGAAGAGATTTAATGCCTTTTATCTATTAACTTCATCCAACCCATTGATTGTCCATAATGGGTCTTGAATGTCATTCTTATAAAAAAATCACTAAGGGGAATTTTTATTTGTGTGGACTTTTATGATCTTAACCTCGTTTATCCAAAATATGACTTCACTTTGAGAAAAATTCACTAGCTTGTTGATCTAATGACCGATCATGAGATGCTATCTCTTATGGATGGATTCTCAGGCTATAATTAGATAGTGATTTCCCTAGAAGATCAACATAAAATTGCCTTTATCACTCCATGGGGAAATTTTTACTATACAGTCATGCCTTTTTGTCTAAATAATGTTGGTGTAACTTACTAATGTGCCATGACCTACATATTTCATAACCTTAGTTATAAAACTATGGAGGAATATGTAGATGACCTCTTGGAAAGTCTAAATGTTGTGAGGATTATTTGAAAATCCTTAAGGTTATATTTAAGTGCCTTATCTACTTCCATGTCTACCTTAACCCAATAAATTACATCTTTGGGGTCTTGTTAGGCTTGATAAAGTTAAGACAATCCTCAACATGCCTCCTCTAACTAACCTCAAATAACTCCACAGTATATAGGGGAAGCTTCAATCCATTCATCACTTCATCTCCCAATTATTTGATAAATGTTAGCCTTTTCATCACCTTATTAAGAAATATATCTCATTTAAGTGGAACTAAGACTATCAAAATGCCTTTGACTTGCTCAAAAAACACTTTCTTTCCATACATGTTCTTGTCCTTCTAAAAGAATACCAACCCTTCTACCTCTACATTTATACCATATACCATTCCTTAGGCACCATGCTTTCACATCATGATGATCGGCATAAAGAAAAAACCATATACTATATAAGTTAAACACTTAAAAAGTATGAAACTTGATATACCCATATCAATAAATTATGCCTCACTTTAGTCTTTGAGGCTTCTACACTCTATCACTACCTCCTTAACCACAAAAAATTTATCATCACCATCATAAAACCACTTAAGTACATGTATTTTAAGCCATATCAAAATCAACATATGGCTAAATGGCTAATGATTTTAGTTGATTTTGATCTTGAATTCCCTTAACAAAAGTTAATCAAAGGGTAAACCATTGATGATCAATTGGTTAAGGCACCTTTATCAAAAAACTAGCCTCTTCATCTTGATTTTCTTGATAAATCCATCATAACTCTCTCTCAAGAAGACAATGCTTATCAGATGACCATGTTTTTTGATGGATTAAAGTGTCAACATGGTGGGGGTGACAAGATAAAACTTATCCCCCTTAAAGGTGAGCCTATTTTTTTATCCTTCAAACATGGTTTTGATTGCACCAATAACATGGCTAAGTACTATGACCTAGTTATAGGTATTCAAATAGCTTTGTCCTTTAGAGTTAAATCAATCAAATTTTTTGGTGACTCCTAGATTGTGGTTAACCAAATCAATGGTTATTACCAATGTAAAAATGATGTCTTAAAAAAGTTCAAATAATTGGTATATTTACTTTTGATGTCATTTGATCATTACCTTATTCAATCTATTTTGCATTCTATGAATAATTTTATCAATACCATGGCTTTTCTTACTTCCCAAATCCTATATGTACCTTCTAATTCTAAATTATTTTCCACCATATATTACCTTAATGAGTATTATTACACCAAATTAGACCTCCATTCCATCTATAATGTGTAAGATTCCTAATATGGTATTTGGTATAAGTAAATCTTTGACCACCTTACTTTAGCTATCATTCCTTCCAATCTCTCTAGAAATGGTAGATGCGTGTTTATATATAGTACCTCTCACTATACCATACTAGGGGGAATTATTTATAAGTGAGGCTTTGATGCTCTTCTTTTTGGATGCCTACATACTCATGAAATCTCTCACACTATCAAAGAAATACGTGATGGGATTTGTGGAGGACACTTTAGTGGTCTAGTTGTCACTAAACACATCCTTTTACTTAGATATTATTGGCCTACCCTTAATCAAGACTATTGTTATTACATAAATAAGTATGTCAAGTGTTATCAACATGATAATTTGCATCACATTCCTCGTTATGGTATTCAAGTCTCTAAATATTTATAGCCATTCTCTTAGTGGGGATTAGATCTCATTGGTGACATTAACCCTCATTATTCATAGTGACATCATTGTGATATAATTTTTATCTAAATGGGTAGAGGCTATTCTCCTCATCTTAACTAAAGATGATAAAATTGTTGACTTCATTAATCATAATATCATCTACCACTTTGGTATTCCTTATAAACTCATAATCAACAATGGAAAATCATTTAAAAATAAGAAAGTAAGAAATATTTATGACACTTTTGGCATTATGTTAAGCTTCTCATCTCCATATCATCCATCAACTAATGGATAAGCTAAATCCTCTAAAAAAACACTTAATAAATTGATAACTAAAATGGTCAATGAATTTGGTAGAGATTGGTACTTATACATTCCCTTCACCCTATAGGCATATCAAACTAGAATTCAAAACCTTATGGGTGATACCCATTTCTCACTTGTCTATGGAGCAAAGGTTGTCTTACCTCTAAAATTATAAATTACCTCCATTAGGATATCCCTAAAGGATACCATTTTAGAGGGTGATTATCATTAAGAACATTTATCCCAACTTGAGCTACTTGAAAATTATCATTTGGTTGCATTTAACCATCTTCATGTATATCAATAATGAACCAAGTGTGCTGACAATAATTACCTAAAAGAATTAGAATTCAATATCAGAGATCTCATCTTAAAGGAAAATCAACATGTAAGCAACATGGAAATAAGTAAGTGTGGTAAATATTATTTCAATTATCTTGGACCATATATCATAATGCATAAGTATGGGTCAGGATCTTATCAATTTTCATCTTTTGAAGGGATACTAGAACCTAAGCCCCTCAATGCTTTGCATCTAAATCCATTTTATTGTTAAAACAAGTTATAAATCACCTTATGTCTAGCTTAAGCTTATCCCTTATTTTATAATATTATCTCCTTCATCCCCTTACTTTGAGGATAATTGATTAAAGCATAGAATCATGTGATTATCCATCACATTTTTAGCTTCAATCCTAAACATGGGTACCACAACTCTACCCATGGCATGATTCTCATGGATAATTTTAATCCCTAATAGGATGTAATCCCATGGTCATTGTCTCTCAAATCATCCTCTCATTCACTATTCAACTTTCTTATGCTATAGTTTTTCCTTCATAAAGGTAATCTATAAGCCTACATAATCAAGTCTATGTCTATAAAAAATAAAAATAAAAAATAAAATAAAATAATAATATGTATCTTATGGGTGATATTTATAATTTATATACTACTCCCTTGAAGTATATTTGGCAAAACAACTCAAAATTGGTTAAAATAAGATAGACTACTCCCTTGAAGGACAACTATCCAAGCCTAACAAATAAAAATCTTAGACCACTCCCTTGAAGGATGGATAATTAAAACATTTGTCAAAGAAATGAATTGCATAGAATATTCTCACATTGATCAGATTTCCCAACCCCTCAACAATAACAACATCAAAAAGACCCATAGTCAAAATTAAAAAAACCAAAAAAAATTGGAAGCTGTAATCAACTTTTGTAAAAATCAAAAAGTAGGCTCCCTACATCAATTAGTCTACACCATATAAGATATATAATTATTTATAATGGATCTTTGGTCACCTAAAAAGGGGAAATTTATCCCCATAAAAATGTTCCATTATCATCCACCTCCCTTTTATCCTTCACTAAACAAGGGATTTTGAGCTTACTTGACACTATATGATAAAAGACACTTCTTAACAAACTAATGAATGCCAATGCGAAGCATAAGAAGCACTTATGTTCATAAGCTGGTCCACCTTTCTATTTTTGTTCCTCACTAATGAAAGAACACTATGCCTCTTTCTTCTTCCTCATACTTACTTATTGATACATTTTTAAAGGTGTTTGTCTTTTGATTGTTTAGAGGTTATTCTCTCATTTGTTTCCTATTATTAAATATAGATTTTATTATCCAAATTAATCTATATAGTTAAAGTGGTTTTAAATTTTTTAAATAATCTCTAATTCCAAATCAAATCAATGACAACATAAGTATATTTTAGAACATTATGTGTTTTATTAAATGATTATCACATTTTATAACCACCCACATCATTTATTTAGGTGTTTTTATCATAAAAACATCTTATTTATCATAACCATCATTATATATTAAATCAAAATCTAATATAAATTTTATAACATCTCATGTATCTAAGAAATGCTACCTATAATCATGCCTAAATAAAATTAATTATATCACGTAAAATCCATTATGAATTTTATCATAAAGCTAATAACAACATTTAATCATTTTTATAAACTAGATAAATGAATCAAACCATTATGTTATCCAATCACATATCTATCTAATTATGGGACCACATAGATTAATTAAAATCCACATTTAAAACATTAAATTAAACATACACCTACTAACAAGAAAAATGCTAAACCATCTAAACATGTCATAAACATCATAAATTGAATCATTACATGAGCATCATCTAAAGAATCATAACTAAGCCATAAAATCATACAACAACCACAAAAACATCATTACTCTAATCAAAATGATATATATAGTCAATTTATGTCTCTCAAAATGTTATATACATCTTGCTGCATTGACTCATAAGCCAGTATTAAAATTGTAATAATAGAAAAGTCTAATGGTCTATGGTAAAGGGGTATTACTATCCCCTAGAGATTGTCCATCCTTCTAACTTATCTAAGCACATATAAATGTTGTGTTATCACTGAGTATATTACTACTAGGTCTCCATGACATAACATGTTCTACTATATACTCTAAATATCAAGGCATAACTGGGAGACTATTGAAGACATGTGTCTCATAGTACCTCAACTCCACTATCACTACATATCTAAACATTAACATAGTCTAAGGTGGTCCCATTAGTTCTTTTCCTCCTACCTATCTTATATCATCCCACTTAATTGATACCAAGGTCACCTATGCCTATAACCCATTCCTCTCCTAAGTTGTAGTCACTAGCTACCCATATGTAAAATCTATCTCCTATATGACAATGACTAGCTATACCTGGAGACTATCTCTCTCTTGGGTCCTTAATGCTACTTATTCCCATGCATAGTCTCTCTCCCAAGTGATAATGCCTAGTTTTTCCTAGAGACTATCTCTCTCTTAAGTCCTCAATGCTATATACCCTTATGTTGTGTCTCTCTCAAACATAATGAAATTTATAGATGCTTATGTAGTAGGTAGTGATTATCTCACCTAATCTCTCTCTATAGTAACTATCTATCTATGAAGGGCATCTACCTCCATCTATTCCTCTTCCTCCTCCATCTCCACATCTATAGCCTAATACTATCCACCATCTCCTCCAGCTAGACCTTATCCTTTGTCTCTCCCAACTACTATAACATACTATCCCTACCACCAAATAATGTAGTCATAAGTCACCCCAACATCATCAACTCTTGTTGGCACTAGTATCTCCTCATATAGTGGCTCCTCTTCTAATTGCTATGGTGGAGGTAATGGTGCCTCTTTATCCTCATGTCTATATATTAGGAATGTTCCCAAGAAACCCTACACAAGGCCATACTATCACCTCACATGGTCAAATAGGATCTGTTCTACCTCTTACTCCCTCCTATTGATCCATATGATGCTCTACAAAGAAAATATCTATATAGTAAGCCCCCTCCATGATGGGAAGTCTACATATGGTCTATATATGATCTCCCCATTAACCAATGCATCATCTAACCATTTCCTAAACCATGCCAAATCCCACACCTCCCCACCTACTCTTGGTAGCACCATATCCACTCTCCATATCATGAAACCAGCTTTAAATCTAGCCTGATGCCATGTATGCCATGAGAATATAGCTAATCATAGGATGGTAATATGCTTGTATGCCAAATAGTGGAATAGAAATCATACGCTCATCCCATATCACTTATGTACTCTATAGCCACACAACCCTTAGTAAACTTAAACTAATAATATTAGAGTCCATAAAAATAATGTTTTATCCTTGAGTATATCTACTAACATGCTAGTTAGAGGCTAAATAAATTTCCCCCCACTTGAGTCAAGAATTACATAACAGGTGACTAATATTATCACCATAGTCATAATCTATCTCCCCTTAGTATCCATATGATATATATCCTCGAAGTAGAATCCCAAAACATGATACAGATCCTATATAAAGTTCTCTCCAAACAACATGTCCATATATGCATCCTATTCCTCACTATGGATAGGCTTCATTGCTTGTCCTATATAGGTAACCATAAAATCCTATGCACATCCTATAGAATAATAATAATCTCCCCTATCAGTAGAATGAATGTGTTAGTAGTTAGATCACATATTTTTTTGAGGTCTATTAACATTACTATATCTTGAGGCACGTGTCAAGAATACTACATAGCACCCAAACACACTAATGTCATATGATCCCAATCTACCCTAGTCATATCTCTATGTAGATTCTTGAGAAGTGGTATCACCCCATCCTACATCATCATTAACACCCTTTCCTACAAGGTTAAATAAATGACTTAGTTTAACCTAGACTTTACAAACCCCACAAACATTTCACCTAACATAGCCTAGTCACTACACCTATGCACACCAAAATTTATCCACACCCCATTGATTTTATCCAAATACACTTAAACCATAAATTTATTACCTTAAAATAGACCTATAGTAAGCCTAAATATATAACTATTATTACAATTTAGGCCTTGTACCCTTTCTAGGTATAGCCTACCCAAACATTAAGCTAACATCAACAACCTATTTTCCACCTTTTAAAATATTTTAACCCTTTTCCGTTTTCCTTAGGACTAATTTCAATTGAGCCTTGAATAACACTAGTTCCTTATTAGACTAATGTTAGTCATCTCTCAATCAACACTAGTTTTGGTTGTAGTTTGATGTAGGTCCTATCTTGACAAACATTGATTGACAATGACTGGTGTTAATCACTATGTATAGGGGTCGATGGCCTAAAACCATAACTTGTATTGTATGACTACCCTAAATCCTAAATCAACTACTCTACTTTCTCCATTATACCATATTTATAGCTAAAATCAAATAAACAAACTCAATTTCCTCCCTCCTATTCCCAAGCATTCAATTTTCCTACACTCACAACTTTCCCTAATACATAAATCCAAGTTTATAAAACATGTAGCTAACTAAGTGCTTGCCTCATTTCGTGAATGACACTATGGTGGTAGCCACTACCAAACTACCACTCTCCCTCCACCCCTTGTTCATCCTCCAACTCACTACATCCCTTTCTTGATGTGTTCAACTTGGTCCCCACACTGTTTCTATACGATTTTCACTTTCACATTCAAAAGAGGAAATGAGAAACTAAGAGAAATGGTTTAAGGCTTGTATGTACCTGGATGAAGTCTTGTGCACCAAATTCAGATGATAGCAGGAACTCCTCTTTGGTTGTGGAGGATGACACCTGTAATAAAAAGAGACTCAAACATGAAAATGGTTAGATGGCTAGAAAGTGGACTACCAAGCGAAAGCTTGATCCTCAAAGTGCAAAAGACTTCTCAAGGGATGACAGTCCACTAATAAAAGTAGAATATTGACAAAAAAAGAAATGATAAAAATTGAAATAAAGAAATGAAAGCAAATACGTACCTATTTGTAGTAATCTGCTTTGCACAATTGCTGACATTGGTGGTCTTGTCGGTGTCGATCAAGGAATGTCACCGATGTCAGTTAGTCTACCGACGTCGATGGGGACAGTGGTCTCTGTGGCTAGCGTCGGTCTGGGCGATGGTCCTTGGATGAGGTCTGGTCAGGTCTAGATGGGTTTCAGGGCTGTGGACAGGTCTGAGAAGGAGTTTGGGCCTTGTTAATGGTTTGTGCAAGAGTCTAGGCAGAGTTGTAGGGACAATGGATAGAGTGTAAGTTTTGAAGAGGGGGATAGAGGTGGTAAGGATATGGGAAGGCCTCTCAGCCTTTCTAGGAGGGAGTCAAGTCTAGTCTGGATAATGGACAGATAGATTAAAAAGAGAATACTGAAATGAAAATAGTAGCAAATACTTACCTCATACCTGCTAGAGAATGAATGTTGTAGATTGGTTGTCCCTGTTGCTAGTGTTGCTGGTGTGAAGGCCCTGTTGTTGATGTAGAAGATTGATGCAGAGTCCCTACTATTGCTATAGCTGGTGCATAAGCCTTATGAGAGAGAGAGTGAGAGATCTGGTGGATTGAAGACTGGAAGATTAGCTGATTATTGAAGGTCAAAAGGCAGATTGAAAGAGCGGATACCAAGATTAGAAAACTAGATGTGAGAGCCGATCCTGCATTTGGGTCAAGAATGCAGTTATGAAAGCAACTAACACTGGAAATATCACTGATGTCGGTCGATAGTTGATCGACGTCGGTAGTTGGAAGGCAGGAAAAAGGCTAAAAATAGCCTTTTATCCATTTTCCCAATTGTTGGGTCATCAGGTCGGGGGAAGAAATGATAGAAGGTGATTAAAATGGACGAGAGGTTAATGGGGAGAAGTTGGAATGGGGGTCTAGGCATTTAAGTCTTAGCATGGGTTGAGGAAGGGAATCCAAAGAAGGGCATCCTAGGGTGGTGAGGTGGCAAGTGGAGAGAGAATTATTAATTTAAAATAGATGATTATTTTAAATTAATAGGACAAAGGTTAGGCATGGTTAGAAGTTGGAAAGGGACCAAGGGGGGAGGACGACCAAGGAGTAGACACGATTTTGGTGTGTACATTTGCCCCTTTTTGTCTTGTTGGTTGTTCTTGATGAACTGCAAGACAGAAATAGGAGTTGGTTTCCCCAGGTATGGAATGAGGTCGCTTTCATCTTGTTGGTTGTTCAAGTGAACTGCAAGACAAAAACAAGAGGGTTGGTTGCCCTAATTATGGATGAGGTATTCACCCTCAAAGCATGAGTCGAGGGAAGGGAACCTAGAATTGGGTGTTGATTTGACAAAGAGTGGATGAAAATGGTGAAGTAGGAGTGTGAACACTACAAAAGTTGTGATTGCACATATACCACTTCACGGGATGGTCAGGTCAAATTGTCATAGGTCAAGGGTCAAGGAGTTCCAAAATCAAAGTAACCAAGCCCCAAAATTTGGTCTTAGCTGATCAGGTTATTCAATCTAAGCTAGAGCTCCAACGGTCATCGTGTTCTAGGTATCTCGAGCTCAGGAAGTGCTCTTAGAAACATGAAAATGTCACAAGTAGTGGGGATCAACCGGCTTGCAATCCTATACTTGTGAAGGTCAAAAATAGTCTATGCACAATTTTGCTAACCATTCGTGAGGTAGCATACATGCAAAAACAACCAAGGCAACGTATGTCTTGGAAGTGGTTGGATTCAAAGGAGATAGTCATGATCTCCAAGGTCAATGGTCGAGGTGAGGCTGAGATAGATAATTGGTCGAATGAATGGATGGACAAAAGAATGCAGGTGAGCTAACCTCAGGAGATTGAGTGCTACCTACATAGCCCCAGTCTTAGGGCCTCAGACCAATGTAGTTCTCCCCAAAGGGAGGAAGTGTCAAAGTGGTTGATGGTCTTGGTCGAGGTCAAGTCATGGTCAAAGGTAAGATAGTTTGTCCATCAGGTAGTTGAACAAATGAGGGTGGTTGAGCTAACCCCAAGAGATAGTCGTGTCATCTGAGTGCTGCCTACATAACCCCGATCTTAGGGCCTCAAACCAATGTAGTTTAGGCAGAGGGGTCAAAGAGGTTGATAGGTTGGTTTGGTCATGTGTTGAAATGATGAGGAGAAAGAAGATGTTACAGCCTTTTCCATATTGTGTGATGGTGTATTTTGCAACATGGGCTGAGGGGTCTTTCATCCCTAGCAATTTTCCATATTGGTGATGGATGTATGCTAAAAATGAATTGAGGTCTATTTATGCTTCAGCAAGTAATGGTTTATGCTTAACATAAATTGTGCCTGGTCGATAGTTTCCATGTGTATTGGTGTCCATAGAAACTATGTGAAATGGACTATGATGATGTGATAGGTCTGAAAATGTTTTGGTTTGATAAATAATGTAGTTTGAATGTGACCAAAGTGTAAAAGAAGTGAAAGGCATAATCGCCCTTTCATTGACAAAGACCAGAAGGATAGCATAGATAGGGGTTGTTAGAACCAAGAGCCCCATTCATGCATTACGTCATTGACCATGGGTTGTGTTAGAGCGGTAATCGAATCACTTTGACATTAAAGTGAGCTCAAAGTCCCTTGAGCAGGTGTTATGATAGGTGAGGATAGGGTAACCCATTTTAGAGCAGAGATAACCTTACCCTTTTTTATAGGAGACCCTGAGACAAGTATAAGCCAAGTCCATGACCCATTTTTTTTTTTTAGCGCAGACTGATCAATGCGGAAAGTCTACATAGAGATGTCATTTGCTTTGGTGGTCATTTGTGAAGCTGATCGATGCAGGAAGCTTCTAATAAAGTGATGTTTGTAGCAGGATTTAGTCATAGCCATCCTTCGAGGGAGTGGTCTATATTTTTGCTTTATATATATATGAGGGCTTTTGAATAGCTATCCTTCGATTGAGCAGTCTATTAGCTATAGCAATGATAGTATAGCTATCCTTCGAGGGAGCAGTCTACTTTTTGATTTTGTGACCTTGGATATTTTGACATCTTGATTTATTTTTGATAGAATTTTGAGTCATGGACAAGACTATAGAAGTTTAAGGGCTCTCTTTTATTAGGACAAAGCATCCATACTTCATAAAAGGGTTATAGAGGATTTGTTTAGGGGAATAGGATTGAAAGGAATGAGGATTAAGAGGATGGGGATTGCTCAAGGGACGAGCTCAAGTTAAATGTCAAGAAGATGAGTACTCGACTAACAATAGAATGGTCACAGATGCAAGGCATTAAAGGGCTCAGGTTTTGATAAGTCCCTGGTCCATGCTTGTACGTTTATGATGATGTTCGAGTCAATTAGGAGCAAACTTGCCCCATTTGGCTCTTTGAGATTGGTCATATGTTGATTGATGTGTGGTTGGTTGATATGGTTGCTGATTGGTCGAGACTAGTTGAATGTTTGGTCGAGGGTTGGGTCGATGGATATTTGGTCGATGATTGGTCGAGGTCATGATTAACAAAGTTGGTTGATGCTTGGTTGAGGTCAGGTTGAATGTTTGGTCAAATATAGGTTAAATGTTTGGTCGAGCTCGATTGATGCTTGTTTGGTCGAGGTATGGTCGAGGCTTAGATGAACGTTGGATTCCCCCAGTGGCTAGGGAGAATGTTTGCCAGATTGGTCAAGGTCAGTTCAGGCTTGGTGGTCAGATTGACTATGTTGATGTTGAATAGTGGGGTTAAAGGTGGCAAAGGGACCATAGTCTAGCGTGGAGATCCCAATTTAGGTGATGAGGTTTGAGAAGCATGGGTCGGTATTGATGATTTGTCAAAGGGGTGGTCAAGAGGATCCTTGATGAGAAGCGTATCCTTTTTTTGGTGTTGATGAATGATAGCTTTAAGAGCGCAACAACGCTCAGTGTCATGTCCAAGAGTGTGATGATAGTGGAAAAATTTAGAGTTGTCAAACCAAGATGGTCTTGATCCGAGGGTCGATGAAGGTAAGGAAGATGAGGAGGTCTAAGAGGCAAGGGATGGTGTTGAAGGTTTGTTGATAGTGTGGTCGAGAAGAAGGGTGTCTTTCTCCAAGCATTGGTGAATGACAACCTTGAGGGCACAACAATGCTCAGTGTCATGCCCAGGTGTGTGATGATATGCACAAATCTGAGTGTCGTCAAACCAGGGTGATTTTGGTCTGAGACATTGATATGGTTTAAGAGGTGGGAGATTGATGTGAGAAGACTGCAACAATTGCCATAATAGTAAGGCATAAGAACCTACTAATGGGTCTAGATGTTTTGTTGTAGTGGGGGTTGATGACTTTGGTTTAGGAGGCATTGGAGGCATTAGTCGTACCATCATTTTCATGGGTGGTGTTGCCACATGTATAGATGGCACTTTGGTGGTGATAGGTGTTGGATGTTTGGGAGGAAATATATGTCTGATGGGATGAGGGAATAATGGAGGTGACTTGCCTCTGTGAAGTATGGGAGTAGGAAGCACTCATATTAAAGTGGATAGATGTGGGCCCAAAATAGAGGCTAATGATGAAGGTGGGGGAGGAGTCCTCTGGTGTGGTTTAGTGGCCTTCTTTGGCTTGGGTTGAGGGCCACCATTGTGTGAGGTGGGGTTAGATATAGGTTTAGGTTTAGATGTGGACGGAGGTGATTGAGATGTAGTAATCTCAGGCAAAAGGCAAGAGGAAACCATGATTGGGTCTTCCTCGATCGAAATGGGTGAAGAGACTGGTTCTTCTCTTGGTGGAGAAGAAATAGGAGAGTGTGGCTCCTCAAGAGAGTAGAGGGTAGGGATGATTGTGCCTTCGACTTGTGGTTGAGGAGTAGGCAAGGTAGGGTCCTCCATTGGTAGGAGGAAAGATGAAGGTGGGGAAAATGGCATTGGTATGGTCAAGGCATCCTCCAATATGAGAGAGGTCGATGGAGGACCAACAAGAGAAGAGGATTCTTCTACCTGTGCAAGAGGTATAGGGGAAGAAGGGTCTTCCACCTGTGAAGGAGGTTGATCAGGAACAAGAGGCGAGACCGTGTTGACCGTGTGTATGTCATGCTCGTGGGAGCTATCGGCCATGGTCTGGACATTGTTTTGAGTAGGCAGGTGATTAGGAAAGGGTTGTTTGAAAATGTTGATGTTTTGATTGGGTGGGACATTTGGGTTGTCTAAAATGAGGTCACCCCTATCTATCATGTCTTGGATGATGTTTTTGAAGGTTTGGCAATTGTTGATGTCATGGCCTTGGACGTGGTGAAAGTGATAGAAGTCAGCCTCCCTATACCATGTGGGGAGGGCTTTTGAAGGCTCAAATTGAGGTGGTCGGATTGGAGGGAGATTGAGGACCCCCTATTTGACAAGTTTTCCAAAATGGAAACGTATGATTCTCCAAGTGGAGTGTATGAATGCTAGATGTACCATTGTTGGAAGTATTTGGTGATGCTTTGAGATGTTGAAGGTTGAGGTTGGTTAGTTGTTATCAAAGATGGTGATCTAATGACCACAGTGTTGGCCACTCCTTTGGACATGGAGTAGGAAGAAGAAGGTCTGGAAGAAGAAGGGTCATTAGTTCTTGCATTAATATTACGCAATTTGACCTTATCTTCTTCAATGGCACGGAGTTCGAGCTTTTGGGCCATGGTGAAAGCTTCATCAAAAGTGTGGAATGTTTGAATCCGCAAGGTGGATGAGATGTGCCTAGCACATGCTCGAGAAAAGAGCTCGATGAGCTTAGGTTGAGGCAAGGAGAAGGAGAGCTGATTGATCAAGCCTCTCCAACAGGCGACAAAATTGACTATTGATTCATCGTCAAATTGCCTAATGGAGTAGAGGTCTGTGATCGAGAATTGTTTGGTGATATTGATAGAAAAGTGGTCAAGAAATAATTAGGCGAGTTAAGTGAATGAAAAGATAGAATTTCCAGTAAGAGAGCTATACCAGTCAAGGGTAGGGCCAGAGAGCGACATGGGAAACGTGCATAAAAGTAACGCATCGTCATGGACTATGAGATAAAAAGCATGTCTGAATGCTTGTAGGTGCTGTTGCGGGTCTTCCTTACTCTAGAAGTGAGTAAATTTAAGAATCTCCCACTGGTTAGGGTATGGTTGGATTGGGATGGAGGGATGAATGGGTTCATTGCAAACTTGCTCATATGAGAGGGCATTGTGTGAACCAAAAATAAAGGTCTCGAGAATAGACATTTTATCCATTAGCATTTTGATGAGATCTACTGATGGATTGGTGGATGGGGTGCCCCTAGGTTGTAGGGCACTTGAAAGATGCTAGAAGGGGCATATGACGTAGTTGGTTGCACTTGTAGGGGCACAACGTATTGATAACTAGTCATTGAGACAAAAGTGGAGGCCAAGGGTGGTTGCGTTATGAAGGTAGAAGGCATAAGTTGACTAGATACCACCAAAGGTGGTTGTGTAATGGCATTGACAAAAGGGAAGGTAGACACTCTTGCATTTATGGGTGCAAAGGTGTGTGGGGTTGAAACAACCAAGTTCTGGTATGATGTAGAACTTGGTTGAATTGCGTGTGGTTGAGGGGGTAATGAAACCCCGATGGAGGTTGGTCTAAAAATATATGGGGAGGCCAAACTTTGCGTATTGGCCATGGTCGGGTTAATGGTTGAGGTAAAAGGCTAGGTAGTGGATGGTGTTGACGCCATCGCTGCTTCACCCAAAAGGTCTCGCGTTGGGTTCCTTGTGAGATAGTTTTAGAGGGATTTGACATTGAGGTCCAAGAATATTTCAAAATCTTGGTCCCCTTTAGGGACAATGGGGGTTTGAGTCTAAGTCGGAGTCGGTCGAGTAGGAGTTCTTTCGGTCTCCAAGTGGAACTCCATTATAGGACTGGTTATGGACGGGGAAGGTGGAAGCGGTTGATGTCTTGCGTGGTCAAGAAGAGCCTTAGTTTGACTGCGTGTCAAAACCATTCAAGGCAAGAAGGGTCAGGTTTCAAAAACTATGTTTTTTCAGTTTCAAAAACTTAGAATGTGGTTTTGGCAAAAAAAGGGTCAAGTTTTAGGCTGTTGTTTTGAAAAAAAGGACTATGATAGTGACCGACGTCGGTTGAAAGATTGATGTCGGTGAAAAAATATGGCCGACGTCGGTCAGATAACCAATGCCGGCAAGGTAAGGTTGCCGACGTCGGTGGTAAAACCAATGCCGGTGATTGTGGTTTCCAGAAACCCAAAAGATTTGAGAGTTTTTGGAAAAAAAGGGAGAATAATGTCCTCACTAGCCCAAACAAGCAGATAAGAATAGAAAAGATGAAGAACACAAGCAGATCCTAAGCGTTAAATCCCTAGGAATGAATTATCAGGATCATGTGGCTTATGCCTTAGAATGTGTTTAAGAAGATTGGCTTTTGAGATGGGTCCTCGAAGAGGTAGTCTATGGATGGTTTCAGGTTTGTTTAGGTGCTCAAGAGTCTGTGTTAGGTTCTGTACATGGCTTGGTGCTAAGGAGCAAGCTCCCCTCACTTCACGAGTCCAGTGATAAGCTGGTCTCACTTAGCCAAAATATACTTTCCATAGAGATTATCCTCTGCCAGAGAATAGAGTGGGCTTTCCCCTTGGTGATGAAATCTAAGTGGGATTTTTGGGACGGGTAAGGTATTTGTTGGATGATGAAATCCCAGTCAGGCCTTGTCTCAGGTAAGTCTTGATGTTTGATTTGTGTAAGTGATTTGGTTGTGTAACATTAAGTGGACTACAATTAATTCATGATGTGGTTATTAATTACTAGATGTGGACTAAGTATGCAGTCAAAAAGAAATGAAATGCAAAATATTTTAAGCCCAAGATTGAAGTGTGAGTTCGAATGAAAACAAGTTGAGAAAGGGTTGAAGAGTATGACTTTTGACTAGTCTAAGATGCAAGAAAAGAAAGAAGAGTTCTTTTTAATCCTGCTTATGATGTCTCTTGGAAGAGAGAGAAGAAAGAGGTGAAAAGGAGAAACCTAATGCACCCTATATGAAAAGAAAGAAAAGAACCCAAGGAAGACCCTAGGGTCCCACTGGGCATGCCAGAATGTTTTTATATGATTTTCACTTTCACATTCAAAAGAGGAAATGAGAAACTAAGAGAAATGGTCTAAGGCTTATATGTACCTGGATGAAGTCTTGTGCACCAAATTCAGATGATAGCAAGAACTCTTCTTTGGTTGTGGAGGATGACACCTGTAACAAAAAGAGACTCAAACACAAAAATGGTTAGATGGCTAGAAAGTGGACTGCCAAGCAAAAGCTTGATCCTCAAAGTGTAAAAGACTTCTCAAGGGATGACAATCCACTGATAAAAGTAGAATATTGATAGAAAAAGAAATGATAAAAATTGAAATAAAGAAATGAAAGAAATGCGTACCTATTTGCAAAAATTTGCTTTACACAGTCACCGACGTCGGTGGTCTTGCTGACGTCAGTCAAGGAATGTCCCCGACATCGGTTAGTCTGCTGACGTTGGTGGGGGTAGTGGTCTCTACGACCGGCGTCAGTTTGGGCGATGGTCCTTGGACGAGGTCTGGTCAGGTCTGGACAAGTTTCAGGGCTGTGGACGGGTCTGAGAAGGAGTTTGGGCCTTGTTAATGGTCTGTGCAAGAGTCTAGGCAGAGTTACAGGGACAATGGATAGAGTGTAAGTTCTGAAGAGGGGGATAGAGGTGGTAAGGATATGGGAAGGCCTCTCAACCTTTTCGGGAGGGAGTCAAGTCTGGTCTAGATAATGGACAGATAGATTAAAAAGAGAATACTGAAATGAAAACAGTAGCAAATACTTACCTCATACCTGCTGGAAAATGAATGTTACAGACTGGTTGTCCCTGTTGCTAGTGCTGCTGGTGTGAAGGCCCTATTGTTGATGTAGAAGACTGATGCAGAGTCCCTGATGTTGTTGTAGCTGGTGCAGAAGCCCTGTGAGAGAGAGAGAGTGAGAGATCTGGTGGATTGAAGACTGGAAGATTAGCTGATTGTTGAAGGTTGAAAGGCAGATTGAAAGAGTGGATGCCAAGATTGGAAAACTAGATGCAAGAGCCAATCCTACATTCGTGTCAAGAATACAGTTATGAAAGCAACCACCACTGGTAATATCACCGATGTCGATCGACAGTTGACTGACATTGGTGGTTGGAATGTAGGAAAAAGGCTAAAAATAGCCTTTTATCCATTTTCCCAACTACTGAGTCAGCAGGTCAGGGGAAGAAATGATCGAAGGTGATTAAAATGGAGGAGAGGTTAATGGGGAGAAGTTGGAATGGGGGCCTATGCATTTAAGTCTTAGCATGGGTCGAGGAAGGGAATCCAAGGAAGGGCATCCTAGGGTGGTGAGGTGGCAAGGAGAAGTGGCAAGGGGAGAGAGAGAATTATTAATTTAATATAGATGATTATTTTAAATTAATAGGACAAAGGTTAGGCATGGTTAGAAGTTGGAAAGGGACCAAGGGGAGAGGACGACCAAGGAGTAGACATGATTTCGGTGTCTACACACACTATCAACTTGGCACCTTATCTAATGACTCCTACTTCACTGTACCCCACACTCCACTCATCTCTTAAATTTGATCACTCATGATTAACATATTTTATGAAAAATTCATTTTCACCCATTTTTTTACAAAGTATAAATGGTAGCCAATAGATAACATAATGCCAAATACGTTCAATTTTGACCTTTTCAGTCAGCAGCCCCCTTTTATGGTTTGGCTGGTGACCAATGCTAGTTAACACTAGTATTATGGTGACTAACATCGATCTACCCAACTATCATCATTCAAAACAATTAGGTTTTTAAACTCCTAACTACCCTTTCTACCCCAAAGACTCACTTTTTACACATGACCCTACCAATTGGAGCTTACCTTTGACAACCCTACCCAACTATTTTGTTCACTTTCTTTTCGACATAAACTTGATTTCATCACATTGACACACTTAGACACCCTTTATATGAACTAAAACATTATGGAAATTCATAAATTTTGTATGTATCCCTTTTAGGTGCCTTGAAATATACCCACTTATAGTTCTAACACCTGTACCCCATTCTATTTTCTCAAAATCACCCTATTTTGGCTCTTTAAGAACATGGATACCTTATCATGGAGAGTTACATTTTTAAGTGCAACCCATATTAGTTATGCATACTTCTATTCACTAGTTCACTTATCACTTATCCTACACAATGTAGCTTTATTTGATACTTTGTTCCATCCATGGTTCCTCATCGGCGCATAATTTCTAACATTGCACTTTGTTTGATCTTGTGTGCTCTTTCTTGCTTCCACATTTAACCACCACAACCACTTTTCCACTCACATATCCATTTATAAAACCTATAATTGATTTCATTTTTACCACATCACCTCCTAGTTTGAGGGGGAGCACCTCTTACCATACTTGGGGCATCCAACATTCCACTACACAAGTTATTTTTGTTTTGAAGCTTGTAGATGCAACCTACGTAATAAAAAGGTACAAAAAGTAGACACTTGAAAAAAACCACATGGGTCTAGTTGTCGTAAAACACTCCCTTCTCCCCCTTAAACCCCTTAGGTTAGAATATTTATTAAAACCCCTTATACACACACATTTACCCTATTTTTTCTAAGTTAATTAGTTAATTAAGTTGAATGAGCATATTTACACCTCTCTTCCTAAATCCATGGCTAGCTAAAAGACACCTAGCCTTAAGACTATTTACCACATTGGCACTTAACTCACTAACCTCCTAGACCTCTTCTTCATGCATGTTAATACTCCATTAAATAAGAATGGACCACTTCTATTTATTTTAATGTCAAACTTAAGTTAAAATGGCTAATTTTATCAACTTAGACTATTTTTCCCTTGACCAATGTCGATCACCCCTCAACCAATGTTAGTTGACTAGGACTGACGTTAGTTAGTTAAGGTATCCCTAAGACCCTATCAAAAGAGGTTGAAACTTTTGAGTGAGAATCATAACTCTCAAATGAATCTAAGAATCAAGAGATAAAAAAGTGTTTTAGCACCTCATTATGAAGAGCTCAAGCACTATTATTCTATCCACATTGTTCCAAGTTCCCAAGTAGTTTACATTCAAATTCAAGACTTATCCAGGCTAATAAACACCAAAAGCTAAGTATCTTGCACTTTTTTTAAGTTTAGTTATTTAGTTTTCAATAGTTTAGTGTTTGTATCCACCTCCCATCTCTTCCCATATCCCCTCTTTTGTTGGAGTTATGCAACTCCAAACACTCCTTACACAAAACACCCATTCAACAATACCAATCAATTAAGTGTCAAATAATTGAGTTTGATATCCCTAGGAACCTATTCTATCCTCATGACCATTATCCAACTCCAAGTAACCCATAAAATCCTTCTTATGAAAAACCTAAAGCCCATTCTCCCTAAAACTAGAACCCATAGTAACTGACATCGGTCACCCTAACTGACATTGATCATCATCTAGACCAGCATTAGTCACCATGTAGATCTTTTTCCCAAAAATAACAATCTAATTCTACCCATTATGCCTCATCCAAAGTTTGGTTTTTTGACTTCTTTCACATCACAAGGTGTTAAACTATTTTTTGAATCACGTTTTAACATTTTATCATTTTTTTTAAAATTTAAAGCCATTTTAATAAAAACACTCATTTATTTTTAAAATCATTTATTTCATTATGATTGAGTACTTTCTATTACATTATGCACCACATCTATTTTCATTTTCAAAAATTAACTTTTTTAAAGAGTGGATTGACAACTCTCCAAGGAATTCTAGTACTTCTTCGATCTAGCATTTTTTAGGAAATCCACCCACCTATCTTGCTAATCAAACCTTTTCTATCTTCTTTCTTATTACAGGTCATCCTCCCAATCCAAAGAGGAGCTATTTACATTGGCTGGATCATGAGCACATAACTAAATCCAAATTCTTCTAAACCATTGATGGGTGTCGTTATTCCCTTCCTTTAATCAACTCTCTTTTGATGTCATATTCAACTAGGGGTGTGTCTAAAGCTATGTGCGACAAGAAGAATCTTAGTGATTTAGTAATTGATTATAGTTATTTGTGTATATATATATATTTTGTTTTGGGGGATCTTTAATGTCTTAAGGACTTCTTGGTTAAAACCTTATTAGAATAAAACTATGAAAATCTGATGGAAATAAATACACATTATAAAAATGAATTTGTTGGAAATAAACACACTTTGCATAATTAAAGTTTCTAGAAATAAACACACTTTGTAAAAAATAAGTTTGCTGAAAATAAACACACTATTTAGAATGCTTAGAAAATGATTGCAAAGAAATGAGAATTTAATCTAGAACACCTGCAGGGACAAATATACAACAAATTTTTTTTAAAGGAATTGAAAGCATTTATAAATTTAACAGAGCTACCTATTTGATTTTAAAAATAAAAAATAAATACCAACTATAAATGAAGATCCTAGTTCTTGGAGGAGTGGGCCCTTACTCTGCCTAAAAACAGGATTAAACAACTTAATTCTCTCTCAAAATAGAAGTGGCTATTTTATTGATAAAATGTTCTATATTAAAAAAATGTACTAATCTATCCTTATCCCTCTATTCTTCAATTATTAACATTATTCATATATTCTTTAGGTCTGTACATATATTCTTCTTCTTGTGATGCATTAATGGCTGTAACTATTTTACAAATACGATGGACTTGAATCGTGCCCAGAATAGATGCTGAATTAAAATGTGGCTGGATGTCCAACTATGTGATAAGTGTATTAGATCTACAAGTATGAAAATTGGAAGTATACTCCTGATTAATGGGATCATTGATTTGATAGATCACCAGCCATTTGGAGTAGGTCTTTATTAGTTCTATAACTTTAGAAGAGTTCTAAAACTAATGGAAATCATTCCATATCTAATCACAAAAGTTATGGAGCTTATCTGTAGGAGTATCAGGACTAATTCAGATAATTCTAGAACTAAATATAGAGTTTGGTAGCTTAGTCCAAAAATGTGATAGAACTTCTAATAACATGGTGGAGTTCTAGAACTAAGCTTTAATTTTTCCAATACTTCTAAATACATGCAATCCACTTCATATTTGTTCTTCAGCTTGACGATGACCTATTTTATTATAAAACTTGAATTTTCCAAAACACTTGTTAGGAATTACAAATATTTTAAATCTTAGAATCACATTCAACAAAATATGGACAATTACATCTTAACTCATATCATATCAAAATAAAAGTCACAAAATGTAGTCAAACTTAATAGAAAGAGAGAGTAAGATGAGGTCATTTATTGTACATTTCACGGGCATATCCTACCATCATTTACCTCATAATTACTTTTTTTTAGTCCCTTTACAAAATTTACTCTTCAAACTCAAGATTGTATATTTTACATTCCATTTGATTGCTCAGATCAAATGGTTGGAACTGAATATCCCAATGTTTTGATTCAAAGGTACTATACCCTGCTCCTGCTTCTACGTTTCTTTTCCATTCCTCAAATTGAGTGGGATCTTGAGGTTCTCTATTTTGCCAAGGAGATATGGGAGTGAGAAGTAGAGGTGGACTTGTCCGCATTCCTATCCATATGCACATGGGAGTTTCATTGATCTGAGGAATTATTGTGCATAAAGATTTTGCCCTTTCTAGACTCTAGATCAAATTTGAAGGGGATATTACTTCCCTTATTTTCAATGCCAACAGGAGAAATTCCTATCTTCTCAAAAATGCATCATAGATATTATCAAAATTTTCCTTTTCATAAGAGGTGAAGGCATCAATGTTTTTTCATAAATTGGCAAGATAAGGTTCCTTGAATCTTCCATTAAATGCATGGGATTAGAAATGTGAAGCAAAGGTGAATGGGTTACCATAATGAATTCTCATACAGAGAACAGATGAACTAGCTCTTAACAGATGCTCTGACTCCCTCTCTTTCTATGCAATCTAATTTTGAAGAACAAAGACAAATGTGTTAAGCTGGATTTTCCCTACATACAAATTGATCATAAAACTTGTATTCTTTTCCAGCATGAAATTGTAGAGGTAAAATTCATAGTGAAGATTTTTATGTTTTGCATTGGCTAAGGAGTAGGCTATCGAGAAGTCAACTTCATCTTTTATTTCATGTGGAAGGCCACATGCTATCCTTGTCAACTGCCAGTGAATGAATTGTTCCTCTAAAAACATACTATATGCAAGAGAAGGTCTTCTGCATGTAAGCAGTTTCTCACTCATCATATAAACTATTTGTATTTTCATAAGATATTTATATTTATCTTTTTCCTTGTAAAATTTTTCTTCCCATTCCTTCCTTCCTTGCTTTCTTTTCTTCCTCCATTTTGATTTTCAACTCCTTATTGGATGTCTTGACTATATTGATTTCTCTACATGTATCATCCCATAACTACTTGAGTGGAAGATAAGTCAATTTAGTCTATGCAGAGACTATTGACATAATAGTCTATCTCCTAGAAATTTTATGTTTTTCCTCTTTCTCCCTCAGTTTCCTTTTAATATTTGCTAATTCCTCAGTCTTGGCTATGAACTAGTTTGTTAATTCTTTAAGGACCATTTCTCTTTATTCTAATTTAAGTTTGAGTAAATTCAATTCCTCATCCTTCTCCTTGATAATGAGTCTACTCTAGACAAAAATAGAGCCTATTTAACCTGCTAATTTTTTTCTTTTTCTAAAATTTATTGGGGACTTGAGCATTATTCTTCCACCAGAGGGGATTTCCCCTTCCTTTTCCAAGATGCCTCTTCATCTTCTTCATGTGATGGTGTTGTTGACTCACCCATTTCGTAGAAAACTTGCTCCTCAAATCATTCATCTTTTTTTTTCTTGTTTGGCTTGGTCCAGGAGGAGTTATGGCCATGCTACCTAAAATATCAGTAACTTTAGTTTCCATCTCTTCTTGTTCTTTCATCTCATCCAAAATTTGTTTAGACCTTTTATGACTTCTCCTTCTTTGAGGAGCCTCAAAATATGTAGAAATGGGTCTCCTCTTAGAGATTTTTTTTATTTTCACCTCTTACTCAGGCCTAGGTGAACTGTCACTATCAAAGATAGGTATTAGTTCTCCTATAACTTCTGTAGAAGAAGGAATTTCTTGAGAAGGCACAGTAAGGTCTACAATTTTAGCTCTTCTTCCAGATCTTCTTCTTTTTGGTATTTCCTCTTCCCCTAGTTCTTTATTTTCCTCAGTAGTGGTATCAGTTTCCAAATGAATTTAATGGGTAGGAGGAGTTTTTATTACTCTTTTTAAAATACCAGGGTTCTACCCAAACTTGCCAAGAAAATTTTCCCACATTTCTTCCCCATTTTTCTTTGAAAGGGAATAGTGTTGGCATACTAAATTCACTAACCCATGATGTTTAATTGTTCCTACACCCTAAGAATACCTTTGGGACATTGTATGGATGGAATCAAAAAGAAACCCTGGAAGGTTTACTATATATTCTAGTTTTTCAACCCCATATCTAAGGTATATGAGGACTTTCAGAACATCTTTTCCTACTGCCAAATTGTCCATCACAAGTTAAATACTTAACTATCCAAAATGCTACTCTATCAGAGGGTTTGGGCAAGATGGCCCTTCTGACTCCTTTGATGATTTTATTTGTGTTGTAAATATACTAGGGTTCAGCTTCCCCTTCTTTCAACAGGGTTTCAACCAGGTCTTTTAATGTCCCTTTGACAGGGTTTGGGGCATGCACCATTGGTATTATAGATATCTCACTTATTACATTCATAGAAAAAGAAATGAAAACCTTCCTAATCTTTGTCCTTATCTGCTCTAAATTGATAACAAATTTTCTTACCAATTCATCATTATATTTGGGGAATTTCCTTAGAAACTCTAGTCATCTTGCCTGTTGAAAGCTAGTTGCTACTTCTTCATTTGTAAGGAGCTGGGTATCATCCTCTGGTTCTAACTTCTTTTTAATCCCCATGATTTATTCTTATTTAATCTCATGGAGGTTAGCTAAATATTTCTTCTCTTATCAGTGGAACTGATGACTTTGGTTGTAAAATTAATGAATTTGGCTATGGAATTACTATACTTAGCTGTGGAAATGGCGAATTTAATTCACTGTATCTCTCTTAAAGTTTTTTTTATAACTATTTTTTACTTTTTTAATTAAATAATAATAATAATAATAATTCTTTATAACTATGCCACAAATTTATTTCATCATCAATATCCTTCTCATGATTTCTCATGTTTGATCATGATGTACAATAGATGACTCATCATACTAATCTTTTTAAACCAAGTCGAATCACACATGAAAACTTTCAATCTAACCTTTAACAAGTTAAAAACATAATTACCATCCTTAATGATGTAATCCCTCCATTATGATGACTCATCATTTCTAAAAAGTGAAAACAAGAAAAATGGTTAGAAAATAGTTAGAATTCCAAAGAAGTTTTTATTTTGAATTACCCATTTATTTGAGAAGATCAACCACCATCACTGGTTTTCAATTAATCTTTGAGAGGATTTTTTTTGGGAAGAGAATGCCATTTACTAGTTTTCATCCTCTTCCCTTTATTCTGGATCTATTCATCTAATTATTTGATCATTTTGGAAGAACTAGGTTCTTCCATATGATCAAATTATTTATTTGCTTCAATCTACCTCAAGAATTTGTCCTTAATAGGAGGCTTACTATAAAGTTTTAGCTTATGTCCATTAACCAAGAGTATTCTTCTACTACCATCAATGAGAAGTAACTAAATAGAACCATTGTCAAATATCTACTCAATTTGATAAGGTCCCAACCATCTGGTTCTCAATTTACCTTTGAATTATTGGTACTTAGAATCAAACATCAATACCCAGTCTCCTACTCCTTTGATCTTGAATTATCTCTATCTGGTGAAGTGCTTCCATTCTTAACTCATCTAACTCATTGAGTTGAAGGATTCTCTCCTTTTGAGCTATATCCAATTAAATTCCCACCTTAGTTGCTATCGTCAATGTCTATAGTTCAAACTCAATAGACAACAAGGGATTTTTCCCATAGACTAACTCATATGGTGAAAACCCTGTTGTATTTTTACAAGTTGTATTGTAAGTCTAGATAGCTTTAGGTAGTCTCTTTACCCAATCTCTTCTTTTTGCTTCAACTATTTTAGTGAAGATGTTTTCTAATTCTCTATTTGTTACTTTAACTTATCCATTTTCTTGTGGGTGATAGGGAGATGACTTCCTATTATTGATCTGATAATACATCATGAAAGCCTAGATCATATTAGACATAAATTGTGGTCCCTAGTCTAAAAATAAGCTACTTGGTTCTCTAAACTTTACCATAATTCTATGCCAAAGGAAATTAGAAACTACTTCTTCAATGGCATTTGTTAAAGCCTAAACTTCTACCCACTTTGTCACATAATTAGTACACACAAGAATGTGCTATTTTACCTGAGAAGGAGGATTAAAGGGTCCAACAATATCCAATCCCCATCTCTCAAATGGTGCAATCACTACTTAAGCTTGTAGAGTCATTTCATTGGTAAAGGTTGGCTATCCCATCCTTTAACAAGGATCACATAGCTTGATATATCTCTTCACATTTTTGTATAGAGATGGCCAATAATAACTAGTTCCAAGTATCTTGTGAGCTATCCTTTTCACTAAATAGTGTCCTCTGCTTGGTTCATCATGACATGCCTAGAGTATGTCAAAGATTTCATTTTCTCTTACACACCTATGTAAAACCAAATTAGGACCACATTTAAATATCATTCCATTTAACCATTTAAACTGTGCACTGGTTTTGATTAACTTATTTATTTGTTTTTTATTGAAAGAAAAAGGAAACTTCCCTGTTGCAAAATAATTTTCCATGTCAGCAAACCATGGTGTATCAGCTGAAATAACAAATAATTGTTCATTTGGAAAGTTGTCCTTAATTGGAACCTACTCCCCCTATAGTGGTTAGTCTTGCTAATAAATTAGCTACCACATTAGATTTACCTGGATTGTACATAATGGTAATATCAAATTCTTGTAGAAGTAATAAACATCTAATTACTCTACCTCTAACCACTAGTTTGTTCATTAAATATTTAATTATTGAGTGATCTGTATGTACAAATATTTTGTACCCTATAAAGTAATGTCTAAATTTATTAATTGCATAGATCACAGCCATAAATTCTTTTTTAGTGGTAGTGTAATTCATTTTAGTTGGAGTAAGATTTTTACCAAGATAGTAAATAGCATACATTTTTCCTTCTTCATCTTTCTATCCCAAAATTGCACCAATTGAGTTATTTGAGGCATCAATTTGGATGTGAAAAGGTTTCTCCCAATTAGGTCCTCTCAATATTGGGGCAATTACTAATTTATCTTTAATTTATTCAAAAGCATGTTGACACTTTTCATCCCAAAGAAATTCACAGTCTTTGGTAAGCAACTTAAACATGGGGGCAACAATTTTACTAAAATCCTTGATAAAGCACCTATAGTATCCAACATGACCTAAAAATGACTTAATATCTATGGGGGTTTGAGGAATAGGCAAGTATGAAATAATCTTGATTTTGTTTTGGTCAACCTGAATTCCTCTTTTTGAAATATGGAGTCTTAATACAATCCCTTCATCAACCATCATCAAGCATTTCTCATGACTAAGAGACAAGAGATGTTTTTCACATATTGTTAATACTCTATCCAAATTTTTTAAGGCATCATCAAATGTATCTGCATGCATAGTAAAGTTATCCATGTATACTTCTACACAATCACTTGTTAGGTCTACAAAAATTGCTAATACAGCTCTTTAAAAGGTTGCTAGAGCATTACATAGTCCAAATAGCAATACCATGTAAGAAAAGGTACCCCATGGACAAGTAAATGTAGTTTTGTCCTAATCTTTAGTAGTAACTCTCATTTGATTATATCCACTAAAGCCGTCCAAGAAGGAAAAGTATTGTTTACCTGAAAGGTTGTCTAAGACTTGATCTATGAATGGTAAGGGAAATAATCTCTCAAGGTGGCTTTGTTCAGTTCTCTATAGTCAACACAAATTCTCCATTTTCCATTATTTTTCGAGATAATTACAAGAGACACCCACTGGCTATCTGAGATAGGGTAGATAAAACCTACTTGTAATAGTTTTTCAATTTCTTATTTGACTATATCCCTTAACGCTGGATTAATCCTTCTCTGTGGTTGCCTAACTCGTCTAATGTTTTTAGTATATATGTGATGGGTGCAGATACTTGGATGAATTCCATTCATGTCTCTATAGTCCCAAGTAAAAGCTTTACAATGTTCCTTCAAAACATCAAACAATTTGGCTTCTTCATCATTCTTTAACCAATGATTAATATTTAAAATTTTACCTGGTTGAATCTCAACATGTTTGGTTTTAGTATATGATGAACTGATTTGTTGAAAGGGTTCCATTAAGGTATTTAGTGGACATGTATGTGGTAAAAACATATGATATGTAACAACATCTCCAAAATTTCTTTGAGATAGAATGCTAGACAAAGAACAATAGGAAGAGTTATGATAATTATCTTGTTATAGGTCAAACTCCTCATTACTATTATTTTTTAGAAATTCATCATCATCTCCTGATATCTATAAATTTGAAGCTATAGATCCTTTTTCTCCCCAAGATAAATCTCATTCCTCCATAGTGAAATTAGATTCATTTGTAGGGAATTGTTGTTGGTGTTGTTTCAGAACTAACTATGATATTTCTGAAATAAATTTTGTAGGTTCTATAACTAATCCTGACTACTCTAATGACAATTGGTGTACATTCAATGGAAGATTAACCATATCTTCTATTTTATATACATGATCCTGCAATGTTATCATATCCAAAGAAGATAGATTTTTCTCATTAATATAAGGATTATCAACCCATAATTTCTCTTGATTATCAATAAAATGTCATGCAAAGAGATATAATGAAATTTTCTTAGAATTCTTACCATTTGAAATAGTCATATCACCTAACTTGCAATCAATTAATGCATCAACTATAGCTAACCATGGTCTAGCCAAAATAATGGGATAACCAATTGTTTTACCTTTTGGCTGCAATGTAAGGAAGTCAATTAGATATTCCCATGACTCCAACATTACTACCACATCTTCAATAACTCCTAGTTTTGATACAGACTGATCTGCCATCTACAATATGGTGTTAGTAGGTTGTATGCCTTATAATGGTAATGTTTTCAAAGTGTCCACTATCATTACATTGATAGTTGCTCCCAAATCAATCAAAATGTTATGTATATCTTTATTCCCTATAGAGACAGAAATAATAGGGCTTCTAGGATCTCCATATTTGGGAAGTAGGAGTTTTCTTGCAATAAATCAACAAGTTTCCCATCTACCTTAATAGTCTTGGGGTACTGCTTCTTTCTTCCAAGTTTTCTAAAACATAACAATTTAATTAACTTGTTCAACTCTAGAATATCCTTGATTACTTGTAACAATGGTATTTTAATATTCAATCATCTTAGTTCCTACACCAATTCAGATTCCTTAATTTCTATGGCTTCTTTAAATCTTTATGGAAATGGAATCTTAGTAGAATTTCTTTCTAGTTCCTTATCTTTTTATTTTCCATCTTCCTTATGTGCAACCAAACTAAGGGTTTTAGCTTCTTTTGTCATCTTAGTGATTATAATAGGTGGACTACTAACTATTTTTCCAGACCTAGTTTAAATGTCTTTACAATCCATTACATTTAGATCAACTAATTTTTCTAGTTTTGTCTCATATACATGAGTTATTTGTTTGTTTCTTGGGTTTGCTACTGGTTATGTGGGCATTTGTTTTTGGGCTACATTTTTAGCTTTTGGATTTGTTCTAGAGATCCCATTATGTCTTGTTGGCTCTGATTTGGATTTATTTTCCCTTCCACATAATTATTAGGGCCCCATCTAGGTTGTGGTCAAGCATAAAGATTTCCTTGACTAGCCCAAGGTTGCTAATGTCCTTGAGTATACCAAGATTGACTTGCCCAATCCTGAGGATGCCATGTTGGTTGAGGGGTCCAAGGTGGTTATTCCCAACTTTATGGTACTATTTGAGATACCCATGGCATCATCCAAGGATTAGGATCTGGTCTTAGCATAAAATGCCCTTGGTTGTGTTGTCTCTAAACAAAATTCAAATCTTCTGTGGTGGATGATGTACTAGTTTGTTTGAGCTGATTTGTTATGAGTGAAGGAAGATAAAAAAACATGAGTATCATGTTCTTTAGATTCATAGACAAGACATACTTCTATTTTATCCAACGGGCATTCCCTTATTACATGCTTCATCCTGCATCTAGGACAATACATGGCTAATGGTTCAATTTTGGCATTTACTTTAGCTTGCAATCCATCCATAGTAGAGGTTAATTAAACTAATATGTCTGTTTTAAAGTTTGCCAATTAATCCATTAGTTTATTCATATCTAGATTCAACTTTTTAACCATTTTTCCTTTGCTAGGTCCACCCTTATCCTTGAATAGTTTTTACAAATTTCTATGATTTCATCCATTCTTAATTGAACAATGTTTCCACCACCAATTAAATCAAGGGTTTCTCTAGATTCATCATCTAGACCTTTGAGAAAAATAGTTTTACTTAATTCTTCTTGAAGTACAAATCCATATCTTTTACTCATAAATAGGAATCTATTAAAATAATCTTCCATATTTTCATCCTCTTCTTATTTGATTTTGAAAAATTATTCCTTTTGATTTCTTCCTCTATAATAATCATGATATTTGTCTAGGAAGATAGTTTCCATTTGTTCCCAATTAGTAATAGAATTATATGCTAATCCCATAAACCACCTCATTACTGTATCCTTCAGAGTAGATGGAAACAACTTGAGTTTTTGATTATCTGTCTTGTAATCATAAGTCTGACATAATACTTTAAACTCAAACATAAATTACCCAGGATCCTTAGATGACATTCCTCTAAATTTGGGCAAGTGTGTAGGTGAAATATTTTTCATATTGGTTTCATCATCCCCTAACTAAATGGGATAGGAAAAGGTTTTCTCAGGTTCTCTTTTAGTTTCTCATGCCATCTCTGTAGTATTTTGTAGTCCTTTCTCCCAGTCAATGTGGTATGTGGTCTGGTCTAGGGATGGTGAAAAGTTAAGAGTAGGAGGTTGAATACTCAATTGAGAATAAAAACTTTCCCTTAATATATCTTGAGAAATAATCCTCCTCCCTAAATTTCTACTTACTTCTGGTGACTGATCAAAAAATTCCAAAGATGGAAACTCTGCTTCTTATCTTGTAGGAGATAATGGTGCCTCTATTTCTTGGTCAACTTCATTATTTAAACTAAAGGATCATGGAGATTCTTGTTTATATATTTTTGGGATAAATATACTCTTGGAGTCTCTTGGTCTACTCATAAATTTTGTGATAACTTAGGGAAGATTTCTCTTGTTGACACCTATTTAGAAAATTCTAACTAGTGAATCCCCGACAATGGCACCAAAAATGATGGGTGTCATTATTCCCTTCATATAATCAACTCTTTGTTGATGTCATATTCAACTAGGGCTGTGTCTAAAGCTATATGAAACAAGAAGAATCTTAGCGATTTAGTAATTGATTGTAAGTGTATATATATATATATATATATATATATATATATATATATATATATATATATATATATATATATATATATATATATATATATATATATATATATAGTTTTGGGGGATCTTTAATGTCTTAAGGACTTCTTGGTTAAAGCCTTATTAGAATCAAACTATGAAAATATGCTAGAAATAAACACACATTACAGAAATGAATTTGCTAGAAATAAACACACTTTGTAGAATTAAATTTGCTGAAAATAAACACACTTTGCAGAATTACATTTGCTGAAAATAAACACACTATTTAGAATGCTTAGAAAATGATTGTAAAGAAATGAGAATTTAATCTAGAATACCAGTAGGGACAAATCTACAACAAATTTTAACTTTAGGAGTTAACATCATCTATAAATTTAATAGAGCTACATATTTGCTTTTGAAAATAAAATATAAATACCAACCAAAAATGAAGATCAGGTGGAGGAGTGGGCCCTTGCTCCGCCTAGAAACAAGATTGAACAACTTAATTCTCTTTCAAAATAAAAGTGGATATTTTATTGATAAAATGTTCTATATTACAAAAATGTACTAATATATCCTTATCCCTCTATTCTTAAATTATTACCATTATTCTTATATTCTTTAGGTCTATACATATATTCTTCTTCTTGTGATGCATTGATGGTCATAACTATTTTACGGATATGATGGAACTGAATTGTGCCCATAATAGATACTAAATTAAAATGTGGCTAGATGTCTAGCTATGTGATATGTGTCTTGGATCTGCAAGTATGGAAATTAGAAGTCTGCTCCTAATTAATGGGATCATTGATTTGATAGATCACCGCTCATTTCGAATAGATCTTTATCAGTTCTAAAACTTTAGAAGAGTTATGAAACTAAAAGAAATCATTCCATATCTAACCAAAAAAGTTCTGGAGCTTATCTATAGGATTACCAAGACTAATTTAGATAATTCCAAAACTAAATATAGAGTTTTGGAGCTTAGTCCAAAAATGTGACAAAACTTGTAATAGCATGGTGGAGTTTTGGAACTAAACTGTATTGATTCTAATGTTTCCAAAAACATGCAATCTACTTCATATTTTTTCTTCAACCTGATGATGACCTATTTTATTAAAAAACTTGAATTTTCTAAAACACTTGTTAGCAATTATAGAGCTTTTAAATGTTATAATCACAATCAACAAAAGATGGACAATTACATCATAAATCATATCAGATCAAAATAAAAGTCACAAAATGTAGTCAAACTTAATAGAAAGAGAGAGTAAGATGAGGTCATTTATTATACATTTAATAGGCATATCCTAGCCACATCAACCATACCTTATTTAAAATATTTTACTGATTTTCTAAAAAGGAAAATAAAAAGAAAATAAACACAAAACATAGTCAAATAGGATGCATGCATGAACTATTGAATACCATTTAGGATATAATATGATGATTTTATATTGTATCTAAATCCTATTTGTAAGGAATACCATATCAATGTTGGTCTTAATGAATATTAGAAAAAAATTGTCATTTCCCAATGATTAATGAATTGTATCATTTTTATCCCTACAAATCACATGTAAATCTAATATCATCTAATTCTAATAATAAAATAAATGTTAGTGTTTTAGTATTTTTTTTATTTTTCTAATGTGGTCTAATTAACTACTAAAAATAAATTAAATTTAAGGTTTTAAAGATTACCTAAAGATGAAGGTCAGTTGCACACCATTGATCAAGCTTGTGGGAACTCCTCTTTGGCTGGGGATGAATGACTTGAAAATAAAACTAAATCACAAAAAAATGGATTAATAGAAAGATGAATGAGTTTCCTAGTAAGAAATTAGTCCCAAGAAGTAATATTCTTCCTTAGGTGGATGCCATCACACATTTAAGTTAATAAATAAACATGAAATTACAAACATATGTATGGATAGGATGCAAATCGACAACACCAAATATATATAATCTATAACAATATTAATGCGGTCAAAGTAATCATCCCAAAATTCCATAGCTATATAGAGATCCTCTTAAATTACAACCAATTATTCATTAATGATTTCTTGATTAGGTGTGAAAACCATAATAAAAATACGTAATTTGAATGAAATGTCACTTTGATAAATGAATAAAGGTTGTTAGACAATAGGGAGATCAAATATGTTAACAATATCATGCACTAATCTAGGCAGAGTCATCTTCATGTAAAAGGTAGATTTTTAAAAAATAAAATGTAGATTTTAACAATTTTTTAGGATTATGAACCTTATGAAAAAAGACATTAAGGCTATTTTAACAGTTAAGCAGGGAAAAATGGTGATCTTGCAAGATTAACATTGATTTAGATGGATCGATGTTGATTTTGAGTAAAATATTAAACTATGAAAATAAAAGATAATAATGACTTAAAATATTTAAAAAATGATGAAAACCAAATATAAACAATGACACAGAGGTGCAAAAGATTGTAAATTTTAAATGTGAGTAAATTAAGATGAAATACTAACCTTGGATGGTTGAAAACACACAGATAAATAATAGTGCAAAATTAGGCTTAGAAACCTTTAAAATATTTTTGTGATCTCATGGACAAAGGTTCCAAAAGGTAACAAAATGTCAATAAGTTCCATACGTAGGTTCCAGGATAATTCTAGTAGAGTTTCAATGTCTAAAAATGCCATCCTGAGCCATAGAGGATCACTGTATATTCATGGATCGATGTTGTTATATGAAGATCATTGTCAATATCAAAGAATTAACATCAGTTTTCCCAAAATGGGTGAAGTTAATACTTAGGCCATTCAAAAGGGTTTCTTATGAGATAAAAAATGGTTTTAATCAACTTCAAATTTGTTGAGTTGTTTTAACCATGGATGAGTTTGTTTGGAGGTTGGATGGGTTTTAATTTTTTTATGCATTTTTGGTTAGGGATGGTAAATAGGATTAATTACTATTTGACTATATTAATAGCTTAATTAACTCATATGGTAAAAGTAAATGGGTATGGTAAACATAATTATTTAAAATAATTATGAGTGGGGGCCATTATGCTAGATATTAAATGATAACATGACAATGAACCATGATAATACACAAGGGTGTATAAAACTAGCATCTAAATTTTCCCCTTTTGGTCGAGAAGTATGTAATATCGTGCAAAGAGACAAAAACTATAAGGTGTTTAATGCCAAAATTTTATTATGAGGAGGTATCACCCCTCAAACAAGGCACTGAGAAGTGAGATGGAATGGATGACAGGTTTGAAAAAGATAGAAGGTAAAAAGAATTGGGTGAGTGAAAATGGATAAGTAGAAGATAATAAAGGACAATCAAAATTGAAAATGGCTCAAAGAAGTTCTAAGGTTGCACTTAATAGGATAAAAATTGATGCTAATAGTAATTCCCCAAAGACCTAATCGAGTAATAAAATTCCTTAGTTAAAATAGGTGGGCTTAATTATAGGCTAGCAAGAGAACAAAGGAAGGGAATGGTGGACTATAGTATCTAGTATACGTATGGTGTATGAATTATCCATATATAAATTTTATCAAGATAAAATATACCCTCAAGATCTTATAATGGCAAGATACCAAAAAAAATGGTATGCCTTAAGGAGATTAGGGAACTGACAAATGTCAAAATACTCAAATCTAAAGGGTAATATGATATAAAAATGGGATAGCTATAGAAAAGGAAATAAGATGAGGCTTTAGAGCCAAACTATGAGGATGCAAAATGGTCCACAAGTATAGAAACCTAAACAAGCCATGGCAATCAACATTAATCTAAAACTGTCAATGTTGATTTGTAGTAATTGATGTTAATTACTAAAAGGGCTATAAATAAGCATCTGATGTGGCATAAGGATCATTTGGAAATCAATTGAATAAGAATTTGGGAGAAAAATTTGACATGTTTCATCCTTTAAAGAATACATGAGAGATGATGGAGGTGAGTGGGAGAATACGATGATGATGACTCCACTATGAGATAGGCATAATGCATTTTTGGTGAAATTTGATGTTTTTATTTTTTCTTAAGATTTTTTTTTTGGAAATTTATGGGAGGGAAGGATGATAGGTTAAAAAATTTCAGCCCAAGGGGGAATTTTTTAGGGGAGGGAATTAACATTTATCTAATAGGATCAATGTGTTTTATGTGGATCAAATGCGATCCATAAGGATCATTTTTGATTTGTTTAAATCATCATCAATCCTTAGAAGATCAATATAAATCCATAATGAAGGTTTGTAATAGAAAACTTAGGATTTTGATTGACCAAAAAGATGTTTTTGATAGGCATGAGAGTAAATGATGATGAGGGATAGGGTTCCTCCACTATTGGAACAATTACAAGATTTTATGAGTGTTGAGGATTGGGCCTATCTAGAGGCTATAAGATTTGGAGGGATTCAACATTATCACCATGTCCATCAGGACATCAGTATGATAGTGGCTTTGATAGGGTGATGGGATTATACCACCAACACTTTCTGGTTACTGAATTATGAGATGACTATTATGGCATAAAACATCTATTAGATTTTATGAATATTTATTCCTTAAGTTCATGCATTATAAGCTTATCAAAATCAATGAATGGCCATATGGATTATGCTTCTATCTGAGTTTGATCTATAATTTCTCCATAAAGAGTCTATTAAATGACAAATTGTTACTGATCAACTAGTTGAAGCACATCTTAGTGAAAACTAACCAATTAATTATGAATTTCTTGATGTCTATATTTCATCAATTTCTTAACTAGTCTCAAATTATCAAATGACTCTATTCTTTCATGGGTCCAAATGTGAGCATGGAGGTGGTACAAAAATTATATTAATCCCTCCTTAAGGTATTATCATGCCTTTATATTTTAAATTAGACTTCAATTTCACCAATAACATGGCTTAATATTAAGCATTGATCATAAGCCTCCGAACTACCCTTGCATTAGGAGTCATATCCCTTAATATCTATGGTGATTCTCAGCTAGTTGTCAATCAAATTATTGGTATATATCAATGAAAGAATGATATCCCACAAAGATATAAGACATTATTATATCATCTCTTATCTACTTTTTAATGTTATTCCATCCAAAGTACTCCTAGATCAACTAATAAGTTCACTGATACTATGACATCTCTTGCCTCTTTTATCACATCCACATCTTAGGAGTCCAAGCTATTTGTCCTTATCGATTGGGTTAACTAGCCCTCTTACATGAGAACCAATCTTTCATCTATCAATAATATCAAGGAAAACCTATATGAGCTATGGTATGCCCAAATATTTACCTATTTTTATATAGGACTATCTTCTCCCCATTTATCTAAAGGTGCAAGTGTGTCTTCCAATAAAATGCTACCCACTCTACTCTACTGGGTGGTGTAATCTATATGCATGGTTTCAAAGGAATTATTCTTAATTGTATATAAAATCATGAAGCTACCTTAGCTATCCAATAATTACATAATGGGTCATGTGGTGGACACTTTAGTGGTTTCACAATCACTAAAAAATCTCATGTCTATGCTACTATTAGCCCACATTCAATCAATATTGTTGTGCATACATTAAGAGGTGTGTAAAATGTTAGTAACATGCAAACTTCTCCCATGTCCCTAGTAAAAACTTGTAGATAGTAAGGGAATTCTATCGATTCTCCCAATGGGGGCTTGATCGTATAGGGAAAATCAACCCTAAGTCCTCTCAGCATCATGGCTTCATCATTACCATTATAGAATACTTCACTAAGTGGGTAGAATGTGTGATGCTTATCTCAACCAATGTATAAAAGATTATGGAGTTTATCCACCATCACATTATCTATCATTTTATAATTCCATATAACATGAAATAGATAATGGAAAATATTTAAAGAATAAGAAAGTCTAGGCACTATGTGACTCACTTAAAATAAAATTAAGTTTTTCCTCACCTTATTATCCTCAGGCCAATGTTCAAGCAGAAGTATCTAGTAGAACCCTATTCAAAATCCTAACCAAAGTCAATAATGAATCTAGGAAATATTGACATCTTTGTATCCCTTTCACCTTATGGGTATATCAAACTAGTATTCTAACCCCTATATGTGCTACTCCCTTTTCTCTAGTCTATGTTACAAAAGCTATACTTCTTTTATAATTCCAAATTCCCTCTCTTCATGTCTCCCTTAAAGATATCATTTTTATGAGGATTTTTATCAGGAGCATTTATATAAGCTATAACTCTTAGATGAGCATCATATGATAGCCCTCAATCACCTTCATATATATCAAGAATGGCTAAAATGAATATATAATCAACATATAAGAGAATGATAATTTAACATTGGAGACCTTATACTTAAATAAAATCAACATGTCACTAATATGGAATGAAATAAAATGGGTAAATTTTCTCCTAATTGGCTTGGACCATATGTCATAACCCATAAATATAAATCTAGGGCATATCCTTTGGCATCTCTTAATGCTAACGAGAACCTCTTAATTCATTACATCTACATCTTTTCTATAGTTAATAGATATTGGCTCATATTGGTTAGCTTATCTCAAATACTATCATATGCCCTTATCCCAAAGTACCAAATAATGATATGAGAGTTATGTGGTTATCTAGTAGTCACTATAACCTCAACCTTGAAGATGAATAACCAAGCTCTATACATAGCATTATCTAATGGATAATTTTCACATGTAAGAGAAGAAATCCCAAATCATTATTTCCCTTATTTCTTAAAGGTTGTTAATTTTCCAAGATAACACAATCACCTCATGTAATAAACTCATCGAAACTATCTTAAGGTATCTTACTATGCCAACTAGCATTACTATCTCTGGGATCCAAAATCAAGTAAGTAGTGAAAATAAAGAGTATCAAAATGGGATATATAATTAGATTAATCCCTTGAAGGACAACTATAATCAAATATATAAAGGCAAATACTAGACTGATCCCTTAAAGGACAACTATACAAAAACATCATAATGTAGACCACTCCCTTAAATGATGGATACCAAGATAACTTTCCACATTAATTAGTTTTCAAATTATTACACTTAAAAGACTTAAAAATAAAAAAACAATAAAATAAATTGTCAAAAGCAATATCCCAAGAAATCTTCTTGTATCAACCAATTTTCTAATTATAGGCTTCCCATATTGATCAATCTACCCATTGGCATAAAAACGATCCCTAAAAGATAAATCCTAATTTTTAAATATGGTTTTAAGAAGTTTATCTCTAAATTAATCCATCCCCCATCCCACCAAAAGCATATAATCCTAATAAATGACCAAGGTTAAAGCTCTAGCTAACCAAGGTTGTGTCAATATCTATTATCATCTAGCTAAGGATATATAGGCCATGTTTATGAGAGATTCTCTGTTGGTTATGGTCCAAGTAAATCTCTAACAAATCCATAATCACTAATCACAAAAATCCATAAATCCATATCCATAAATCATTAAAAGCTATCTATAATCGATAATCTATTTGCATTCAATCATCTAAGAAAACATAAACATGCATAAGGTTAATAATGGTCTATATCAGAAAGTAGCATAATCCATTAGTAAAAATCCATCTCATGATATAACATTAGAAATAACATGTAAAATACATAATACATAAGCATCTATAACATATATAATATAAATGATCAAAATTAAAATAAATAACATCTAAATCAGAATCCATCACATAAATAATCCATAAGAGAACTACATATCCATAGGTATTAGTAAATTTGTAAATAAACAAACATAATCCACCCATAAACATAATAAATGTTTACATATATATATATATATATATATATATATATATATATATATATATATTATATACATAGATATATGTATATACATATATATATGTATATATATATATATACATATATATATATATATACATACATATGTGTATATATATATATATATATATATATATATATATATATATATATATATATATATATATGTACACAAACATACATCAAGTGTCTATAAAAATTTCATAACATGAATGAGGTGGGGCTCTTGGTCCATATAATACAATCTACTTAGTAAAATTGATCTTGCTAATGTGAGTGCTATCACCTCCCCTATCATCCACTCTTCAGCTTGCTATGCTCCCTCTACTAGTAGTCCCCCCTAAGGGCCCCTTATGATCTATTGTGGCTAGCCACATATAAATCAAACTAAGGAACATCTAGTAGCTACATCTATACTATCTTCTTATACTAGCTCATCTCAAAAATCAAATCCCTATACCTCTGTAGTGGTACCATATCTATAGGAGTAGAGCTAGATCCTACAATATTGGACTAGTCTCTCTGCCAAAGTAGATCTCATCCACTATAGCTCTTTTAGGTACTTATCTTCCTCATTTGCAACCTAGTCATGATGACCTTTTAATCTATCAATATCACCCTATAATATGGCAATCTGATCCTATAAAGTATCATGGGTTGTTCATGCCTCCTATAGCTCTACCCTTAGACTAGTACACTCACCCTTTAGTGTGTCTCTTTCAATGACAACTACAACAATATCTATATGATCATGTGTGGGGGAATCCTATAATGGTACCTCCACTATGTATGCACTAGGGATATCCTACTCAGCCTCTACTCTATCCTCACCCTCCTTCCTCACCTCCTCAATGAATACTTCCTGTCGAGGTCTCACTACTCTCTCCTATCTCCTCACTATCTCAACTACAAATCAAGTTACATAGTCATCAATGTATCCAATATAATCTAGGTCAATATCCACAAGATCTTCAAATGGCCATATTAAAACCATTATAGTATCAAGGCTAGGCTAGTCTAGCTCTGTATCATCCTACCTATATAAGCATAGGGACAATGAAACATCCTATTATAACCCAAACTAATGATAGACCCTATCAAAATAGAATAGCTCAATGTGCTCAAGCCAACATCCATATACCCATATCTCCTAGGTAACATCCCCTATCTCCACATCTAAACTAGGCCATGCTATCAAGCATACATAAGGCCTCCAAATAACATCTCCCATTTGTAATTTATTAAAAACCTATCTATAGTGTGCAAGATCACACACTACCCTATCTATATAAGGAATGACTAGGTATTCCTTCCACTAAAGGAAGACTATGTTGTAGACCATGTCTCTGAATCTGATCCATGGGGACCCTTGGGGTAAATCACATGAATATGCTCATACACCCAACAATGTAATATAAATATGATATCAAGACATGGCTGGTGCTTAGTGCACTAGCCCTACAACTCCCTCTATATATATATATATATATATACCCCAATAGTGTGGGTGCCCAGGAAAAAATAGTCCTAAAATCAACCATGTCTACTGTAATGCCAGTAAAACTCCATGGTAGTTTCTCTCTCATGGAATTAGGTAGCACATAGTAGGTCAGTTCTAGCATCCTCATCATAAGCACTAGTCTCTCCTTAGGGTCCTAGTCATATAATGGATGGAATGAGAACCCACTAGTAAAGAATAAGATATCCAATGCATCCTCACCATTTAGTCACACCAACACCATTACTCACCCATCCTCATCAATAGTATACATAGGGGATCCAAAAATTGATAGTCATAAAATCTAATGAATGTCCTCTATCATAATAGTCATCCCATCAGGTGAGCTAGAATGTTTTAGTATTTTTTTAATTTTTCCAATGTGCTCTAATCAGCTACTGAAAACAAAGTAAATTTAAGGTTTTAAAGATTACCTAGATATGGAGATCAGTTGCATGCCATTGATCAAGCTTGTGAGAACTCCTCTTTGGCTGGGGAGGAATGACCTGCAAATCACACTAACTCATTAAAAAATGGATTAATAGAAAGATGAATGGGATACCTAGTAAAAAACTAGTCCCAAGAAGTGATATTCTTTCTTAGGTTGATGTCATCCCATCTTTAAAATTTAAGTTTATAAATAAACATGAAATCACAAAGATATATATGAACAAGATGCAAATGGACAACACCAAAGATATCTAATCTATAACAAGATTAATGCAATCAAAGTAATTATTCCATAATTCCATATCTATATTGACATCCTCTTGAATTAAAACCAATTGCTTATTAATGATTTCTTGATTATGTGTGAAACCCATAGAATAAATACCTAATTTGAATGCAATGTCACTTTGATCAGTGAATAAAGGTTGTTGGATAATGGGGAGATCAAATATATTAACAATATTATGTGCTAATTTGGGTAAAGTCATCTACATGTAAAAGATAGATTTCCAAAAAATAGAATGTTGATTTTAATAAGTTTTGAGGATTGTGAACCTTATAAAAATAGACTTTAGGGTTGTTTTAATAGTTAAGTAGGGATCGATGGTGATCCTATAGGATCGACATCAATTTAAATAGATTGACATCGATTATGAATAAAATGATAAATTATGAAAATAAAAGATAGTAACTTATAATATTGATAAAATTATGAAAACTTAATGGAAACAATGACACAGAGGTGCAAAAGACTGTAAAGTTTAAATGTGAGTAAATTAACATGCAATACTAGCCTTGGATGGCTGAAAACACATAGATAAAGAATACTATAAAAGTAGGCTTAGAAACCTTCAAAATATTTTTGTGATCTCATTAATAAAGGTTATAAAATGTATAAAATTTTCAATAAGGTCCATATATAAGTTCTAGGATAATTCCAATATAGTTTTGAAGTCCAAAAATGTCATCCCAAGCCATGGAGGCTCATTATATATTTATGGATTGATACCATTTTGAGCAGATCAATGTTGATATCATAGAATCAATGTCAATTTTCCAAAAATGGGTGAAGTTATTCCTTAGGCCATTCAAAATGGTTTCTTATGGGGGTAAAAAATGGTTTTAATCAACTTCAAAATTGTTGAGTTGTTTTAACCATGGGATGAGTTTATTTGGAGGTTAGATGGGTTTTATTTTTATTTGTTTTTTATGAATTTGTGGTTAGGGATGGTAAATAGGATTAATTACTATTTGAAAGTAGTAATATATTAATTAACTTATATGGTAAAATTAAATGGGTGAGGTTAATGTAATTATTTTAAATAATTATGAATGGGGGCCATTATGTTAGAGATGAAATGATAATGTGACAATGCACCATGTTAATACACAAGGGTGTATCAAACTAGCATCTATAGTTAGGGTGATGTACATTCTAAATGATTTCAAATATGTGATACATATTAATAAAAAAATGTCCCTAAGAAATTAAGTATAATGTAGGGAGTTTTAGGCTATGTATTAAAATGGATGGAGTGAATCTATATTATAGATACTTAACAATGTATTCAATCTATTATGATATTTTAAAAAAATTAGTTATTACACCATGGATTATGTTGTCAAAATAAAATTAATTTTGTTTGGTAGCAATCCCTATAAATAATTAGGTGAAAATATGGATTTCTACCTTTAATTTCTTATATATGAGTTGTGTAATATTTGTAATGGGTTGCATATGTATGATGTATATATTTTACACATTTTTTATTAATGCAATCTAAATAAAATATTACTTAAAATTATTCATATATTTATAATATATGTCTAAACTACATATATCTAAATATAAACTATGATTTATTACTTATAAAAATTATAAAAATGATCAAACACATAATGGAGAGAGGGAGCTTAGCTTATTTATATTTTTGTTATCTATTATAGTTATCCAATATTATTCATAGTGGATTTTTTTTGGCTCATATTTTGAAAAACAATGTTATAATATCACACTACACCTTTAATAACACTTGGAATACTACAATAACTAGACTAATCTACTCTTTGCTAGAACCATCAAGTATGAATCCATCAAATTATGACTATTCAGAATATTTTTCTCATGTTTTTTGAATAATTATTTATACTAAGTTACTTTTAAGCATTCATGAATAGTTATGTTTTCATTATTTGTGATCCAAAATCCTATATTTCACTCTTGAGACCAATGTGACATGGAAAAAAGGGTTAGCGGGTTGGGTTGGACTAACCTCAACCATTCCTTGTTGAATATCTAAGCATCACCTATGTTTCAAATAATTTTTATAGGGATAAAATAATATGTATTTATCCCACTATCATGTGTGTGTGCTAGATCATGTGAATGCAAGTTAGAATTATACCTTATAAAACTTTAGGTTTTGAATAACATAAAGTTATTTATTTGTGTGCTCTTTATATGACCATTTTTTATTAGTGAATGATCATTTTAAAATGGATTTTTAATATATAGGGTTATCAAATTTTAATTTGATAACTATTGGAGAGAATAATATAGAAAACAATACTAAAAAGAGTAAAATAGAGTGCCCTAAAAGGTGGCATGTCCCAAATTAGACCTACAAAATACACTAGGATTCTTCTAATAAATTAAGAAGCTTTCAGTAATAATAATTCTTTAGAAATAATGTCACTATAATAAAGCCATATATTATTCAAAACCTAGATAATAAGACCATGGTTCCCCATGATATATTCAATAAATATTCTAAATATTCAACATAAGAGTGCACAATCAAATGAAGTGGAAACTAATTGTTTTTGTAATATTTCAATTTTTTGTATTTATAGTTGATATTGAATATATTAATAATCTATCTTATTCAATTTATTTTAAAAACTTAAATTTTTAGTATATGTTTTGTATAAAACCATCATTTGCATCAATGAATTACAATGCTTTTGATCTGTCACTCAAATTTTTGGTTAGGTTATCTTGTGAAAACTCCACCCTTACACAAACCCTATAGCTTACCAATATACTAATTTTATGATTCAAAATGTGACTATTACTATAATATTATTATTATTTAGATGTATGAGTCCAATTAGGTCCTAAAAACAATATGTAGGAGGATAACATGGAGGGTCCTATTGGAAAAATTTGGTCCACATAAGAATCTTTTGCCTAGAAATGGTTTGAACAAATGAGCAGATTTCTTGATGGAATGAGTGGACCAAAGGCTTAGAAATAGGTCTAAGATTGCAAAGTGAAAATGACCAATAAGTTCTCATGATGTTTCAAGAATTCATAGGAATGAATTAGGTTACAAAAAATATTATAATTTCACTAGATCCTTGTAAAGAGACAAAATTTTCTTGTACAAGTCTAAAAGAGCCAGAACATCATAAGCATGTCATGTAGGGACAAATGGGCTAGTTTAGTTGTACATTTGATAAAAACACTTTGAAGGTCAACCAAAGCTAAAATAATTCATTTAAATGATGATTTTCATCTCATAAACATCTTTTACAACAAATTTCATGTCTTGATGAGCTGTTTATCTCAAGATATAAGCTTCCAAAGTTGAAATTTTAGAGTGAGACATGCACACAAACATCAAATTTAAGCCATAAAAAATATCCATTTGAATTCAAAATGTTTCAAAGATGAATGTGTAGCTGACAAGTGTTAAGATTAGGGGAGCCCAATTCAAGATCCAATTGTGAGTGGTGATATGTCAGTGGATCCCAAAGGTCCAACCATGTGCATTCAATCATATATTCAAGGGTCAATGGTGAGCATCAAGTCAAAAGGTCAAAAAACCAAATATTGAACATGAAGATGTTAAGTGTGAAGATCATAAGAACTCAAGTGAATATATAATGATGCAAAAAAAATGATAAAGCCACTAGGGCTAGGATGATCAATAGTGAATGATCAAGTTATGGACATTAGAAATCCATGCAGTATGATTATAGATGTTACACTAACCCTTGGATCATCCCTAGAACCCGTTAGGACCATCTCATAACTTTTTAACTCCCAAACTTAATAAAAATGACTAACCCTAAGAAATTTACCTTTACCCTCTTTATTTTTGATGATCAACCCATAACTATCGATGGTTAACCTTTAACCACCTCAAGGGTTAACTCTAACTCAACTACAACTTGTTTTTTTATTTTTATCTATTTGATCCGTATGCATAATTAATGTATGTTGAGGCTCAAATTAGATATCTTGTTTAACCTATTGTTTAACCTCTTATTTCACCATTCATTTTTTCCTATATAAAGAGAAGAGGAGGAGGTAAAAAAGAGAGAGGAAGGTAATCATCAAAGTCTTGTGCATTAGAGCTCCTTGTGTCAGTATTCTTCTAGCCTCCAATGACCAAGATAGAGATTAAAAATAATGTTTCTCATCAATAAACAACCGAGCTATCCTCACTCTACTAAAATTATTCCATGGTCTGAAAATAGTTTTCAACCACTCACCTCAATGTTATTTAGACCAACATCAAAGGTAAGTATCTATTTTTAGCAATTGGTTCCTCTATTTCCCCCTAGCCTTCCCAACCAAAATTATTTTACCCAAGACAAATATGATAATAACCATCTATAGTCACTTAACTATTTATGGTTTACCCTTAACCTTTAATGGTCACCTAACCACTAATGGTCACCTAACCATCGATAGTATTACCTAACCACTAATGGTAACTATGTGTCAATTCCAATAGAAAGCTTATTTGACCTATTAGACCCTGATCAAATTCCAATTTATAAATTTTTACTTGATCATAGAACATCACCCTATTTTCTAAACCATGTCTAATTTATTTAGCATTAATATCTAATAATTTATTTCTATAATTATTCAAATTCACCTCTTTTAAAGAATTTGTATTTAAATTCAGTAGCCTAAATTATTTATGTAAGTAATTAATCTTTCACTTTAAAAACTTGATTTTTTAAAAGTGTGGATTGACAACATCCAAAGAACTTTGTGCTTCTTGGATATATCTTTCTAGGAAATCCACCCTTCTATCTAACTAATCGACTATTTCTTTAGTGTTTTCTTATTTTTAGGTCATCCTCTTAAGATAAGGAGGAGTCTCCATAATCATCTAGATCATGTGCACAAAATAAATATAGGTTATACTAACCTCACTCTTCTTTTAAGTTTTACAACTTTCTTCTTAGGAAATAAAACCAATTTTTTTGTGAAACACAAGCATACAAAATTAGATCAATGATGAGTAAAATTTCAACAAGTCAGTAGGTCTTGAAGACAAATCTATAGTTTCCAAGTGTCATGACCATGATAACCTCCAATTATATCAATTTTACATGTTTGGGCCATGTAAAGGAAGATTGATGGTGAGTGAGAGGTCAAAGAATCAACATATCCTAGGGATGAATTAGGAACTGACAGATGGCATAATTTTAAAAAGACTACATCAAGATCGATGGATGTTGTTAAAATTTAAAAGATAAGGGATTTCAATGGAGAGAAAAGGTAACTTGAGGTCAAAATAGGGCAAATATTTTGAAGGATACCATTGAATCTTAGTTGAAACCTATATTGGAGGATCCAGAGCAAGTACACTCAGTTTTATTATGGTTTTAATGTTGTTTCATGAAGAAATATCCTTTTGTGTAGTGGATTTTTGATTCTCACATGGATCAAAGGAAAAATAGGTCTATTTAGGCCTAATATTATTCAATAAATAAGCTATGCAGTCTATAAGCTATTCATTGACATATTGACTATAGGAAAACCAATAATTGGATTGGTTTTTAATCTATAGTAAAGACATATACTCTAATATTTCAATATCAGGGTAGATATGTAATTATGGAGAAGTTTCTCATCCTTTTAAATCAGCTTATCTTTGATAAATAGGTACTTAATACCACTTAAAGAAAACTTAGGCATGGCTCTATCAAGTGTATAGATATGAGGACTTTCTCCTCATAATTAAAGCAAGTGGAGATGGTGTATAATATCAAAGCAAAGGGATTTATGGATTGGAGAGTATAGTGGAGAATTTATTTATTCTAAAATCCTTTTAGTCCTCAGTATATCAAAGATGGTTCAAAAATCAAGAAGTATGATGGCTCAATTAATGATCTAGGATGGTGTGATCCCCATCTATCTCCCCTTTCTCCATTATCTCTTATTCTTTTCCATTTTGTAAACTCTCTCTCAATTTTGATAAGAAATTATCTTTCAGTTATGGAAGATCAGAGACTCTCATTTGATAAGGCTAGACCCTATCAAAATTTTCATGAAAGACCTCTTGAAGTAATAAAGACTTTCTTTACCTATCTCTCCCCTCTAAGTTGTGTGTAGCGAAGCTTATGCATGATCTAATTATGAAGGAGAATCTTCCATACCCATTATCCTTCTTTCTTTCTCATTTCTATGTGTCTTCAAGTTAGTTTCATGTCTAAGTGTTCTTTCTATCATTGATGCAAGCTCTTAGTGAGACTTATAAATCCTCTTTACTTTCATTCATTGCTTCCAGGACCTAGTTTATGAAATTCTTATGCAATTAGTGTTATAGGTATAATAACTGAGAGTAGTGGGGTGAATTAGTGAGACCAAATAATTTAAATTCAATTTAAAACCTTTCAAACCTATTAATTAATTACCATAAGCATTCATGAATCATATACATCATTCATAACAATGAATAAGAGATACAATACAAGATCAAGCACATAACACATAACATATGTGAGAAACCATCTAGGGGGAGAAAACCCACTAGAACCTACATTTAGATAACTATATTATAATAAAAATAACCAAATTAGACCATATACAATTGATCAAGGAACTACCATCCCTTATTTTAGTGACACTAAAATCCCATAAGGTGCTAAAACACCTATATAACTGAACAACCATAACAACTAGAATTTTAACAAGTTTCACCTTGTGAATAGGCTACAACACCTCAATGTTGGGCATACACAATAAAACCTATGAACAAAACATCTCTTAAACATTTGTTTCCTACCAATCTGATGGAGATACAAAGTATATCAGTGCTCTTTAACTCTTCACACTAAATGCATCTAAAACCACCTTTTGGATCACTCTTCACGCCGCCACAACAACTTTTTCACCACACAAAAAACATGAAAATATGGTCATACACACAATCCACACTCTAATCTACCTCTCAGATTAACCACCAATATCACATAGACACCATCTATCCTTCACTCATCCTCAAGACATCTAAAACATCATTTTGGATCAGCTTAGAACTTTTTGGTCATCCTAAACCTATAAGAACACTATTATAACATCATAAATATAAATTAAAGGTAATAAACATAATACTCAATATAATATTATCATAAACCCATCCATTGGGCACATTATCTCTTATTTATTCTTCACTTCAACACTCACTACTCTCACAGAAGCCTAGAAACCATCTCTTTTGGTTTCTCTATTTATAGAGTCTTCATGATAAATATCTTCTTGGCTGGTAATAATACTTGTATTAACCATTAGTAATTATCTCACATCAAGAGATGGATCAAAACAATCTTCATATGTCATCCATATCATATATGGGTCACCCTTAAGCAACTACACCTTTCAATTAGGCCCTTGTAGCTCTTATAGGTCTCATGGAGACCTATGCACCCATTTATCACTTCATTGAGAAAAACCAAGAACATAAAACCACTTTAAAATACATGGGTTCATTCCTTATGTCCCCTTTGACATCATAAAATGATCATAGTCATCTATACTCACCATTGCATGTACACAATTAACTCAAAGATTGACATGGTACATAAGAACGTCATGAACGGACACAATCAAATAATTAATCATTATTCAAACTCAATATAGAATTATCACACCTCAAAAAACCATATATATGACCCTCATGGAGTCTTGAACATTATCCAATAGCTAAGTCATCATAAAACATAAAAAAAAATCAACATAAGCTCAATTATCCTTTTCAGGTCACTTACAGTCCATGGTCAAACATGCAATCAAATTTGGAGCACAATATATTTTACTATACAAAAAATCATACCATCTAAATAGGTTCAATATATATTACATGGAGTCTTATATAATTTTTCATTTTATAGTAGCATCAAATTCATCTTGGATCAAAATTTATAGCAAAAATATAGAGTATTGGTTTTTCCCTTTACAAAATTCAAATGCCAATGGTCACAGTTAAACCTTGAAATACCATGCTATCATTTTATGTCCTCTCTACTTATATTAAGCACAAACCATTTATCTTACTTGAAGTATATTAACCTTTACCTTTCATTACTCATTTTTGGATCTTCATCTTGACTATTTGACTTACTGCTCTCCATCAATCTCCTGGTATCTCAATCTTTATCTATTTTAAACATTAGACACCTTGAAATAATCTCACTTAATACACATCATTGATATATATATATATATATATATATATATATATATATATAAACATCCACTCACCTATATATAAACAACCACTCACCATTAGATCTTAGAAGAATCTTGATCTTTACCTCTGCTCAACATTAAACTTCAAACACTTTTCTTCATCTCGTTGTTTCTTTACACCTTAGAACAAACACAATTTGTTGATCCTTTTGTAAGGATCCCAATCTTTAACTTTGTTAACCAATGAAAATTTTTGACTCATTTGACTCAACATGAACCATATATATTAATTTTATGATCATGTATGAGCCATTATATCTCCATCTATTCCTAATCATTAACATTGATCAGAATAGACTAAGCATGGGGACCATTGCAATCTATTTGTAAGGTCAACTTTCAACCTTCATATCTTTTGCTTTGTTCAAATGCATGTTCTAAAATTTAGACCATATATTCTTATTTCAAATAGGAATCAAAATATATATTAATTAGATATTTAAACCTTCATGTGTATTATATATAGTTCCATAAATCTACTCACTTAATTTTTTCTACCATAGAGCCAACTATGCCTAGAACTGCCTCAAAGTCTAACTTTGCATATGCATATATTTTGATGCAATTAATTACATGACCTAAAATTTAGTGCATATCAACTAAGAAAAAACTAAACAAACCCATATGATAAAATTCTCCTTAGAATACCACATGTATGAAATATTACTACATCAAAATGCCTACTCAGTTGTTCTTGCCATAAGCAAATTTGGCCAAGTATGGGAAACACTGTCAAACTGCTTGAGAGCCCAACTTTGCACTTACATATATTTTGTCACACTTCATTTAATGACCAAAAATTTAGAATATAAAATCTAGGTAAAATTTTAAATAAAACCATATGACCATTTCCTCCTAACACCTCCATGCATGTGAATGTTGACATCGTCAACATGCTTACTTTACTCTATTTGAACATAGAAAACATTATCAAAATGCCTAAGAGCCTAACTTTTCACCCACATATATTTTAAGGTAATTGATCACACTATTTGAGACTTGGACAATATAAAATTGTGACTAATGTGATCACAAATATATAACCAACTCCCCTTGAATCATCCATAAATGGCAATTATGATGTCATCAAACTACCTAATCAAATTATTTGCCAATAGACCCAAAATGTTTAGATGAAAACTATGGAATACCATATGAATTATAGTTATGCACAAAAGATATATAATCAACCATGACCTATGATATAACCTCTTTCACATGATAAATACTTCATACTCATCCTTAATCATCTTTAAATAGACAAACTCTGAAGATCAACCAAACCTACTTTAAGCATACTAGGATAAGCATATTATAAAATTTGCCATTATCACTTAGACTATCAAGGTACTTCATCCACTCACCTATAAACCTCCATGATAACACCATGACATCAATAAAAAATCTCCAATAATCTCAACCTTTGTCACTAATGTCAAAACCCATCATTAAATAATATATAACTCATCTTCCTTCTCTCTCTTTAAGCACTCTTACAATAGGAAATTTATTCCCCTTTGACATAATCACAAAGTAGGCACCAAATAATACTAAAGACCTAAAAATACTACCAAAAATAAAATACCGTCCTTGAAAGATATAAAAAACACCCCTTACCTTGATCCTACCTCTTCTTTCCTTGATAACTTCCTCTTGCTACAAGTTAACACTCTTCTTCAACTAAACATAGTAACCAATAAAGACAGAACACACAAAACATTTAAATATGATGGAAATCACCAATAAACATATAACATGGACTCCCCCTAAAATATTTTGTGATCTATGAATTTGACTCAAGAGAGGAGGGTTAGTATGGGGTTAGTTCCAAAATGAAAACAAAATGAAAGAAACACACTAACTAGCACAACATATCTAGGCCTAGACACTAGGGAGAGCTTAGTTAAAAAACATGAATAAAAAATAAAACTAAAATTCAAAATAATCCTCTTTTACCTTCCTTGGGTGCTCCACAATGCTTGTTGTAGTGGCTTGCTCAGCTTTGTGCTCATGAAATCCTTGGCAATGGAAGCTTAGCTACCTCCATCTATTCTTGGAACCTTTGGATTGTGGCTTGGCTTAGCTTAGAATAAATTAGGAATAATAACACTAATTTTAATGGATTATTGAAGATATTTTTGCATTATAACTTTTCAACAAAATATCTTAGAAATGATGTTTATGGTCTCTCTATGTATAGATTTTGGAGAATGTCTAGAATCAACTTAAACTCTCCATCTTGAGATTGAGATGTGTGGTTGAAGATTAATTCAAGTTTTAGAATTAAGTTTATAATTATCCTAATAATGACATTAGAAGAAGGGTAAATTAAGAGGCATGGAGGGCATCATGGAAGGCATTGATGAGGCATGGAGTCTATGAATCCTTATGATTATGGCATTTATGGCCTAGGAATGTCTTCCAAAGAAATGAGGTCACCTGATGATGCAGATATTAAATATTCATTTCCAAAAATAAGTTTTAAACAAGTTTCCATGGAATTATTAATTATTCCTTGATTTGGGTTAATTAGCTCTTAATCATGATTAAGCACTTTATGCACAAATCACTCAAATTGATCAGAATGCCTTGTTATTGGTCCAAGTTTTGACTGGATTAGAATTAGAAGGTGATGTCAGATGTGTTGGATCCATATTCCCATTTAGTATGTTACAAATAAAAAATAATAAAGGCACATGTCTTGTGCAAAATATTTGATAGGAAAGAATAATCTAGAGCACCTAGGTGTAAAATTAGCATTTTCACTCAAAATGATCTAATTAAAATTAGCTAGCACATAAATTACATTACCCCATTTAGTGATAACCTAGCCAAAATTGTCACTTGAATATGTTAGTTTCATATCATTTAGTGTGTTTTAGTATTTTAGGCCAAATTGGAAATTGGCCAAAATCCTAATTGGAGGTTATCGATGGCCAGATTTAGGTGTCTACAATTTTCCCCTATTTGGGAAGGTATTTCAAGATATAAAAATAGTAATATCTTCTCAAAGAATGAAAAAGTCTTGTATGCCTACAACTACAATAATGATAAACTAACTATAGGATTCCCCCTCAAGGGAATTTTTGACACAACTAAGTCAGTAAACAGTCCCTTAAAAAGAAAGAAGTGAAACAAGGGGACCAAAGAAAGGAAAGATGATGGGGTGAAACACAATGATACTAAAAAAGTAGTCAAAATCATTGAAAATGCAAGTGGGTTAGTACACAATGGTTTACCCAAGGTGGTTATAAACATTGTACCTTGATAGTGGTAATGTGGTATAATAACATAATTATTTTCCCAAAGGTGGTTATAATCATTGAGAAGATAGAGTTATTCTAGTTAGGATAGACAAAAAAGGATAATAGCATGCCCTTGTATAGGCAAAAAAAGTAAAGTGGTGACAATATAATGATTTGCCTAAAGGTGGTTATTATCACTAATAAATGCAGGTGGGATAGTTTGCAAAGATTTTCCCATAGGTGGTTATAATCATTGGACCCTGATTATGGCAAACATGATAAATGTGGTCAAGGAGGATGATAACTAAACATAGAGGTAATGATGAATTGGAACAACCTACTATTAGGGATATGCTCATCTAAACTAATAAAGATTGAAATTATTTGATGTTTAATTACTCTATTTAGGATAAAATCAATATGTTAATGCCTAAAAGATGCCACCATTGCTAAATGGACTTCTTGAAGCTAAGGTTTGTTGTATCATGTATTGGTAGGCCTCATGTTATAACATCATCAATACTTGGCTAAAATATGCATGAGGACTGATTCCCATAATATAATACTTAATAGAAAATAATGTACCAATGATAGAAACCATGATGACAATGTAAACATATGAATAGGGATGGATTCAAGTGTAAGTGTGGACAAGGAATCACCCAATGAATACACATAAATTGAATCAAGGAAGCAGTGCTAAAATCAAACAAATATATAAAAAACAAACAATACTAAATATAAATAAATAAATAATGTAATAGAAGCCATATGAGCATTGCCCCTATAAAATATGTGAAAACTAAAAATATGAACAAAATGGGGGAATAGAAGAAAAGGAAGGGGGTGGCTGAGTTGTCTCCATAAGCACTAGGCAAGTGGATGCTACCTACATAGTTCTATGGATGTAATATCCAATAAAAAATTTCAAGCCAAATATAGTTCTCCCATGGAATGGGAAGAATGTGATAATTGATGAAAACAAATAGAATGGATGTGGGATAAGAAGAGGAATGGTCTTTCAAAATGGTAAGTGCATGAGAGAAAAAGGCAAAAAAGGATGGGGAAGTTAAGTGATAAGTGATTTAATTATAACTTACTAAGGGTTCCCAAAATCCTTAAGTCAAAGAAGTGGTTAATGTTTTTATTCTTTTCTAATGATTTTTCAAATGTTTTTAAATTTTTTTAAAGTATCTCAAATCCATCAAAAATGATGAGACACTTAAATGGTTCAAGATCACAAATTGGTGAGAGTGTTTAAACTAAGGTTGCATGTAAAATGGTGAGAATGTAGCTTAGATTGCTTACAAAATGGTGAAAGCATGGCTTAGGTTGATTACAAAATGATGAGATCATGGCTTAGGTTTCTCACAAACTGGTGAGATCATGGCTTTGATTAATAAAAAAATGGCAAGATCATGGCTTAGGTTGCTCACAAAATAGCGAGAGCGTGGCTTAAGTTACTCATAAAATGGTGAGATCATGGCTTAAGTTGCTCATAAAATGGTGAGAGAATGGCTTAGGTTACTCAAAAAATAGTTAGAGTGTGGAAAAAAGGGTGACTAAGATAACCTCAATAAGTTTTGAGCATTGCCTACATAGTCCCCGAGTAGGACCTCAAGTCACTATAGTTCTACCTTATAGTAGAGAAATTTGACTAGTTTAGTAGTCAATTCAAACAAAATAGACACAATTGGTAAAAATTCATATTATTACATAAGAAGTGGTAAGTTAGTATTTTAAGGCTTAATGTTTCCCCTATTTTACCCATAGGTGGTTATAACTAGGACACAATGGCATAGATCAATGGTACTAATTTTTCCAAAGGTGGTTATAATTAGTAGCAAGACCAATGGTAAGAAAGGAATAACAAATGAAGGATGCAAATGACAAAACTTATATCACACTATCTTAAAATATGATCTCTCTCTAATGTAATTAAACCAATTGATGAAACTAATAAGATACCTAAATGCTGAAATTGCATAACAAATGGCAAAAACCAAGGTCAAGTGGTCTAGGATTTAGAACACACTAGGTTGATAGGTTGGAAGAAGAAAGTAGATACAGTTAATAGGATAGATAAGGATGATATTTGTACAAAGAAGAATAGTGCTAAAATGGTAAAACTAAAATGGTCCTTACAAACAATATGCCTTAGCACTCAAGCATAGTACCACTTGAGATGAATAATATTAATCATCTCTATAAATTCATCTCTATCTAGTGTGGTAATCATGTATCCTCTTTGTCCATAATATATAGATATGATGAAAGGCCCTATCCATTTTGGTTTAAATTTCTGTTTATGCTTCTTCTCATTTATGGTATTATTTTGGTTTTCTTTAGGAATAATTTCACCAAGTTAAAATGTTTTATACTTAACACATCGATTATAGTGGCCTTTGAGTTAGTTCTGATATACCTGAAGATTGTTGAGCATGGTTGTGCATTTCTCATCAAGTAGGTCTAGCTCTTGCATGCGAGCTACTTGATAGTCATGATAATCTAGGACATGCTTGAAATATATACACAGTAAAGTCAATTTGACCTCAATGGGAAGGATGGCTTCAGTACCATAAATAAGTGAGTATGGAGTGGCTCTTGTGGGGATATGATGATTGGTATGGTATGCCCAAAGGGTAAGGAATATCTACAAGTGATAATCATAACTGACATCATTGACAATATTTTTGAGAATATTGATAATGATTTTATTGGATGCCTCAGTTTGGCCATTAACTTGAGTGTAATATGCCATAAAAAAATGTTGTGTGATGTTATATATAGTATATAGATGGTCTACATCCTTATTCTTGAATGATCTTCCATTATTAGATATAATGTCAGAGGGGATACTATAAGGGCAAATTAGATTGTTGAAGATGAATTTGGAAATTTGCTTTCCAATCACATAAGTGAGGGGTATAGCTTTAATCCACTTAGTGAAATACTTGATCATGGTGAGGATATGTTTATGGCCATCAGCTAAAGTGGGGTTGATCTTCCCAATGAGGTGAAGACCCCATGTAGAAAATGGCCATGGTGTCAACATCAGTTTCAAAGTTTTTGTTGGGGTATGAATCAAATTAGCGTTCCATTGACATTTGTCACACTTCTTTACATGTGTTATGGTATCTACATCCATTGTGGGCCAATAATAACTAGTATGCAAGAGCTTTTTGGACAGGACTACCCTACTAGAATGAGCACCACATACTCCTTCATGAACTTCTCTTAATGCTAGTGTAGACTCTACTGAAGTTAAATAATGAAGCATATTTCCATCAAAACTATGATGGTAAAGGGTAGATCCAAGTGGAGTATAATGAGTGAAATGATGAATGAAGGCTTTAGTTTGTTTTTGAGATAGGTTAGGTGATATAACTTGGTCATGAAGGTAATTGTAAAGGTCTAAGTACCATATATAATTAGGACCAATAATATCATAAATCATGGCAATGGGTGAAGGTTCATGAGCTGTGCTGATAAATTCTCAATGAGGAACTAGTATTATTATCTATTTATTGAATCAAAGAGATAATAGTAGCCATGGAATCTATAGTTCTATTACTAACCCTTGGTATGTGTTCAAACTAGATATTAGTAATTTATTGCTTAAGAGTGTTGACCATGGTTTTATTTTTAACCAACTTGTCATCTTTGGTCTGAAAATGATCTATGACCTAATTGATGATTAATTCAGAATCACAATAAACTTGGTGATGAGATATATTCCAATGCACTATTTGTTGAAGTTGTGGTGTAATAAACAATAGGCCTACCCCTAATCCATGTGTATTAAATGAATCATCAAAATATAGTTTTTAGAGATGCTCCTAAAACGGTGTGTGAATGATGGTCATTATGGGTTCATTAGGAAATTGAAATGTGAGTGGTGTGTCTGTGAGAGGTGCCTCAATAAGTTGATCTACACTAACTTGTCCCTTGATTGCCTTTTTATTAACATACTCTATGTCAAACTCACTGAGAAACATGATCCATTTAACCATTCTACCTTATAAAACTATTTTATATAGTAATACTTGATCGGATTTACTTTTGAAATGACCATGGTCTTATTATTCAACATGTAATATCACAGTTTTTGAGCTATGAATACCATGGCTAGACAATTTTTTTTAATAGGGGCACAAGTATGTTCATATATAACTAAGGTAAAGCTTAGGTAGTATACGACATGCTCTTTTACATTGTCATCATGTTGAGCCAAGAGTGCCCCCAAAGCATGGTTGGTAGTTGATAGGTATAACAAGAATAGCTTTTATAGCATAGGAGGTAATAAAATAGATGGATTGACAAGATAATATTTGAGTTGTTGAAAAGTTATTTGGCAGTGATAATCTTAGTGAAATTCAACTCCCTTCTTCAAAAGGTGTGTAAATGGATGGCACTTATCTACTAACTAAGAGATGAAGCATTAGATTGACTAGATCTTACCCTACAAATGATAGAGTTAATTTAAATTAGTTGGTGGTGAAATCTCAATTATACCATGGAATTTAACTAGATCAACTTTAATACCTCTATGAGACATAATGAAGCTAAGTAATCTATTTGAAGTTATACCAAACACACATTTCTTTGGATTGATTTTGACTTTGTACTCTCATAATCTTTCAAATATCATACGTAGCACTACTAGATGGTCAGCTCTGATTTTGGATTTTCTTAATATGTCATCGACATAGTCTTCAACAATATCATGCATCATATTATGAAATATGAAAATCATGGCCCTTTGATATGTAGCTCTAGCATTCTTAAGGCCAAATGGCATTCCTTGATAATAAAAGTTACCCATGGAGTGGTGAATGCTATTTTATGTTGGTCTTCTAGTGTTATTTTGATTTGGTTGTATCCTAAAAAGCCATCCATGAGTGAAAGCATTTCATAACCTATTATAAAGTCTATGATCATGTTGACATTACCCAAGGGAAAATAATCTTTATGACAAGTTTTGTTGATGTCTCAAAAATGAGTATAGATTCTAATCCCTTCAAGCTTTTTACAAAAATGTACCACATTAGAGATCCATTCTAAGTAATTAATTAATCAGCTACATCCTACTTCTAAGATTTTTTCCAATTCTTTCTTTATCAATATAACAATGTAAGGATGCATCTCATGTAACTTTTGTTTTACCAGTTTGGCATCATGATTAACCATAAGGTGGTGCAAAACTAAGGTAGGATCTAAACTTAGCATCTTATAATAGGACCATGAAAAAATATCTAAAAATTCTCCCAATAGAGCTATAAAGATGTCATTTTCCTCCTCCATGAGGGATGCACCTAATTTTAACCATTTTAGGTTTGATGGAGTCCTAATATTTTCCTCTATTGTATCTTCAACTGGAAGGGTCAAACCATCTTCTAGGATAGTAGGAAATGACTTGAGCTATTGAATTATGTCAAGGTCCTCTATTAGGACTTGCTCTTTAACTTCTCCTAGGCATGATGAATCTGAGTCCCTTAATGGGAGATCTAGCCATGTGACAAAAACAATAAAATTTTTTTGAAGAATTTGATCAAATACTTGTTATTACTCAAAGTTGAACTTAGATCCATAGGTAAGTTCATTGTTAGTGTTCTTCTAGTCTAAATTTGAAGAAAAATGAACACCCCCATCTAATGGTACCTAAAATAGGTTTTCACCACTAGACTGGCCTTTATCTTTACTTTTTCCCTAGTTAGAAAGTGCCTCAAAGAGGTTTTCACTTTGGGACCTCAATGTTTTACTTATTTGTTTTTATCTAAGGGTGTGCACTTGATCTCCAAAATAGGTTACATGATCCAATGTGATTGAGAATCTTGATTTGTGATCTCCCAATGGAACATTGACTCTAAGGCCTAAAAAGTCATAGAATCCCTCATCATTCTCGAACTCATCAATTGGTAGACTAGATTCTTGTTGGTACCAATCTATCAGTTAGGGATAATATAATGGTAAAGGGTTGTGATGAATGGCTAGGGTAAGGGTAAAAATGGTATTATTATCAAATAGGTTGGTTTCAACTAGGTCATCAAAGGTGGGGTAATGATCAGACTCTGCTTCATTATCAGCATCATCATCACTAGTCGTTGGTGATGCGGTTTGAATAAAATATGTGGGGTCACCCTAAGGTGGTTTAAATATAATTCCATAAGGTCTTTCATACTTAGTCATGGAAATTGGCTCGATGGTTCCCTGTTGATTCAGTCTAATGCCTCTTTCTTCATAATTGTGACACTACATGATCCTATTAGGAATAAGATACTTTGCATTTTTATGACAATTAGCTTGGTTGTCATTGTATAACCATGATTTATCCCCTTTAAAAGGGTTGGGTTTTAGGCTAGATGTTGGTACAAATGTAACATGACCCTTATCTTTATTCTTTTTTTACCAATGCATATGTGAGGTGACTTTATGTCACCTAAAGATTTTTCAATTCTGAGGAAGATTGTCAATATGAAATGTATAATGGGTCACATATTCTCTCAGTCCATTATCTAAAATGGTGAAATGATTAGAAGCTTTAGGAGGTGGCATGTGAGAAAGGGAATCTAATGTATTAGGATTTATTCAAATATTTGGTGAAGGATCAATAAATACAACCTTTCATTTATCCTATTTAAAACTTGGATTCATGTCATATTGATAATTATAGCTTTGAAATTTGGCCTCAAGATGCTTGTAGTGTTCATATGGGTGTAAATCTCTTGGAATATTCACTTCCATCCATGAGTGGGAAAACTTGATACATTGGTGCAACATTGATAGGACTGCATAAATCTCATGTAACCAAGGTCTGCCTAAAAGCATATTATATGATAACTCAAGATCCAACACATGGCAAAGTGCATCATGGGTCAAAGGCCCAATGATAACTGGTAAACTAATGGTGCCTTTTGATTCTCTTTCCTAATTATCATAGGCTTTGATGGTTATTGTTTTTAGCTAAAGATCTACCATTGTGTACCCAAGAAGTTTGATGATCTTTAGAGACACTATATTGAGGCTAGATCCATTGTCTATAAGGACACATTTCACTTTATGTTGTCTTATACAAACTTATATGTATAATAGATTATTATGGAGTGGGCCAAGGGAAGACAAATCTCTTTGGTTGAATGTGACTTATTGGGTTAAAGCTAGGTGTTTGACCAAAGTTTGAAATTTATCAGGGGATATGTCACTATCAATATTGGATTGGCTCAAAAACTCATTCAAGATGTTCTTTTGGATTATTGACATTTGAAACAAATCTAAAATAGAAATTTGTGCTGGTGTCTTCTGCAATTATTTCACAATATCAAACTTCTTATCTTATTCAGTAGTGAATGGTTTATTTCAAGGCTAAATAGTTAGTTGGATGATAGCCAAAGTGGAAAATGGTTGTGGGCTTAGGATATTAATATTTAACCTCTAATTAGTGATTCCAAAATTAGGATTAAATACTAGACCATTATTATTAACAAATGTTGGGAATGGTGTGGGACTATACAAGACAAGTCTCAATTGCTAGTGCACTCACATGTGGTCACGTGGCAAGGATGAGTGTCAATATAAGGTCCAAAAGGGGAAGTCTTAGTTTCATAGTTTGCCTATACACATTCCCAAGTCAAAGAGGGATTATCCATGTAATATGGCTAAATGGTGTTGTTTAGCAATGAACTAGGCTAATTAGTGCTTGGTTTAGGATTAATGGAGACGGTATTAATGCTACCCCTATAATATGACCTACAATCCTATTGTAGTCATGTGAAACTATATGGTAGGTTTGTTGGTTATTACCATTATAACCTTAGTTTTATATATTCTTCTATCATTATGAGTTTTACTATTGATGTTGTTGATTCTACTACTTTGGCCTTTGATTTTGATACTATTGATTTTGCTATTGCATTGGCTATTATTGTTGTGGTTGTTGATTATTTTTTTACTACTAATTTTTATGTTGAGGAAAGGGGTTTTGATAAATCCCAAGAGTTTGATTGAAAGTAGAAGCACCATTATCCAATGTTATTTTCTCATTCTCAAACACATTCTCAATTAAATGTTTGATTTGGACACATCTTCATAGATTATGCCCATTGACCTGATGATAGTCACATAATTCATTTTCATGGTACCAATCAAGATAAGGAATGCCTTGCAGATAATACTTTTGTATAGGCCAACTAATTAGATTAGTGGTAGCAAGCTTATGAAATAAAGACTTAATAGGTTCTCCTAGCTTACTAAAGACATGATGTGTAGGCACGGTTCTCTTAGGATGAGGGGTTTACAATGGTAAAGGCTACTATATTTATTGTGTCTGTCTTAGTTGTTGTGCTTGTAACATTGGTTGGAGAGGTTTCTAAGTATGAATAAGCTAAAAAGGTGGTGTAGATGATACTTTCACAATTTGGACATGATAGGATTTAATTACTCCATTTCCCACAACATTCCTATTGCAAATTAATTACTTCAATCTTTCATGGTTATTGGCATGTGCTAGTTATGATGCTTGCACTTAAATGGGATGTTGATGTTGGTCATTTCCCTGATTGGTACCTTGATTTTTATTAGTTAAATTAATCTTGATGACTCTTTTATTGATGAGCACCTGATTGATCAACAAACCTTTATCAATGATCTCTTTGAAAGTATGTGCAAATTGTAGCTCTAGATGATAAGTTATCTCACTGTGCAAATTTTTAGTAAACATAATAGCTAATTGTTTATCTGATAAATTATGGGTGAAATGGCTTGCAATGTCTCTCCATTACTTTAAATAACTTGCAAAATTTTCACTAAATTTTTGTTTTGCTTGTGTTAAGTCCACTAATGACATCACACTTGAGATTATAGGAAAAGTGCTACACAAACTTATCAGAAAGATCATCAAAATCCATTACTGAATTTTTGGGAAACTTTAAGAACCACTCTAAGGCTTGTCTAGCTAAGCTCCTTGGGAACAAAAACAAAAGGTATATGTTTCTATATACCACTTGCTGACATGAGACAAAGAATTTGGTCAAATGAGCCTTAAGGTCACCTTTCCCTTTCTATTTTTTGAATTTCAATGGTTCATATCCTAGAGGAAATAGTATGTAAAAATAATCCATGTTTAATGGATAGGAACTAACATCATCCAATTTGAAATTTTAGTCTATTTACTAGTTTGAATGGTAGCAATCACATCCTTCATCTATTAAAATTATTGGGATAGGAAACTAAAAGGAACATTGGTTTGAGGGAGAATATTGGTTTGGGTAGATGGTTGGGAGGTCCCAAGTGGGATAGTTTGATCAGGGTATGATGGAGATACCTATTGGGGTACATTGGTTTGGTTGGGGAATAGACTACGAATATGCATATATGGATTAATATGTACTTGAAATTACACACTTGGTTATGAGATATTTTGGTTTGGGTTGGTAATAATGGTTTGATTTAGAGGATTTTGTGGTTGGGAGGGAGGGATATAATTATATTATACCTTCTATGGTTGAAAAGGGACATGTTGCCTACTAATCAAACCTTGTTATTGAGTGAGAACTTGTTGACCAAGGCCCTATCTCTGAATTTGTGGCACATTTTGAACCAAAAGTTATCTAGTAGGTACTTGAGGAACATGGGGACCTCCTTGTTGTAGGAATCCTTGTGAAGAAGTAAAAACAAGTTACAAATTTGGCATCTGTCATTGACCAATATTTACATGTTGTTGACTAGTCATTACTTGGTTTTAAATTGGCATATTACTCTGTGACTGTGTTGTCCCCAAAATTGGACACTCATTTTTGTAATTAACATGTTAACTATTTTGGTCATGTAGGCCAAGAAATGGTTTCCTTCCTTCTCAAAAATGTTCTGAGCAGTCAAGTTATCCAATTACCCAAGTCTTTTTGGAAAAGGAAATCTCTCATTTTTAAAGGGCTTTCAGTCAGGAAATGAACAAATAACATTCAAAAGACTTGAAGGCATTTCCTAAGAATTGCTAAGTAAAGTTCAATGTTAGATTTCAATTATACATGGTTCATTAGTGAGGTTCAATGAGATGAAATAAACTATAGGGACCAGCCATTAAACCTTTTAAACCTTTGAACTTTGCTTCAAGGTTCAAGGTTCAAGGTTTAATCAAATGGTTTTAGTGAGTGGTTCAATTGAATGAACATGACTCTTTGAAAAACACAAGTATTGAACCATTGAAACATTGGATCAGTCAATCCCCAAGAAGGTTCAAGGTTCAAAGTTCAATATAAATAAAAGCCAAAGGAGTTCAAAGAAGTAGTAACGAGCCTGAAGACATCAAATTTTATCTTGATGAACGTTGAGCCATTAAACCATTGAACTATTCAAACCCCAGGAAGGTTCAAGGTTCAAGTGATCAGTGAGATACCCATAGATGTCAAATTTAGAATGATGAAATAACCATTGATTTTTAAATAATGTTTAACCAAAGACAAAATTAGTGCCCTAATAGGAAAGGAGCTCAAAAAGCCAATATAAGGTGGGAAGATGGCCCTGAGAGCCCAAAACATAAGGAAGAGACAAAATATAGCAAAGAAAGAGGGAACATGATAGGAATCCAGAAGTGTTGGTAGAAGAGTTATTTCAATGGGTGGAACAGTCCACTAGATGGATATTAGAGAGCATTAGCATTCAATGGTACAGTCCATTTTTATTCAATTGAGTAAAGGTGAGTGGACAGTCATGTAAGTATCATAAAGAGGAGTGAACTTGCCTCTTAGAAGACCAGACAACCCATGCCTATGTAGGGACTAGAATATTATTTGAATGCCTCCAACATGGCCTCTTTACATGACTTTCTCTTTACAATGCATTAAACGTAGCATGGGCTGCTTGTGGAAAGGAGTGCCCAAGTATTTGAGGGAATATTATATATGGTAATATTTCATTTTGGAACCAAGAGGATCTCTGAGTTATTGGAAGAAAAACTCTACCCAAAATTGAAGGGCATTTTTGAGACTTTGAGCTCAAATTGTTAATCAAATTATACCACTTGAATGAGAAAGCAAGTGACCTTTCAAACTTTGTGTTGAAATACCTTGTGTTATATAAGAAATTGTTCTTATGTATTTTTCCTTATATCATCTTATTTGTTTGATCAAATAGGTAGAGTAAATGAAGATAAACTAGGAGATGTTCTAAAGCTAATTATGGAGACTTTGTGCTACATAATTATCTTTAGTCTATGTTTTCTTGCCTTAGAACAGAGGATATTGGAAAAGGCTTTGAACTACCTATATCTTCTATTGTCTTATTTTGTTGTAGTTTGCGATGGACTTTGGGCTACACTTCATTCTATTGTGTCTTACGTACTTAATCAATAAGAGAAACAATGAAAGACTTTGTGCTTTCATGGGTTTCTTGTGGATTCAGTTACTACCTTGGAAGTTTGTCCTCTATTTTGTGAACATCATTTCTAAAAAAAGAGAAATTGATGGTGTGATTCTACCCCTAAATTAGTATTAGTATAGGTCTATTTTATAATATTTTATAGGGAGCCTCCCCTTACTAAGAGGAGAGATTTATCTCATCATGCTGTGGTTGATATAATAATTTTGTTTTCAATTAGTTGATGACAAAATATTCACCCAACAATTTTTGATGACTCTGTTGGGGAAGAACATGAAAGTTGAAGCCTCATGCTTCAAGTTAAAGCAGTTCAAATTATTTTCCATTCTACACTTTGGCAGATCCATGGTATACGTGAAGCCAGAGATCTTAAGGTATTGTTGATCTTATAATCGAGTTGGTGTAGTAAAGTAGCTTTGATCTATTTTCTCCTCAACCTCATCTTCAGCAAACTAGGATTTTTCCTCCTACTAACATCATATCTCCAATACCAGGTGAAGCTTCTCCTTTCTCTGCTAGTAGAGCTTTGTCTATACATACTCCACCAAGGTTTTTTATCCCTCTTTTCAATCATCATATCGTGGCAGCCCAAGGCCCTTGGGGTAACACTTTTGGTCCCTTGAATCTAACCCCACCTTTACATGAACTACCTCATAGTTCAAGAAAGATTTTTTTCAAGTTTTATGGTGATGGGAAGGTTCATATTGATGAGCATATTATAGTTTTTTGCATAGCCTATGGTGTGATAACCACTGAATATGAAGATATAATAGTATTACTATTTGTAGAAACATTACAAGGTGCTGCCATAGATTGGTTTTATCATCTTTAAGCTCACACTGTAACCAACTAGGACACTCTCAGGACCAAGACTGAGGCTAGGTTCTAACTAGTAGAAGATACACACATCTTATTGTCATAGCTTACACAAATGAAGAAAGAGCCTCATGAGCCCATGTGAGACTTCATTAACAAATTCGATAAGTTGAGGAACATGATTCTTGTAATTTCTCAACTAACACCTGAGAATCTCAAGTGCTTCTTTATAATTTCTCAACTTCTCAAAGTTAGTTTTTTGTTAAGGTGGGTTGGCCATATAGATCTTTTTACAGCTTATATTTTGGCTACCGAGGTTGAAGATGATCTTATCCTTGCAGGTAAGATAAGAAAATATCCTAATAGAAATAAATTTTCTTCATCTATTGAGCATTCTTCCATAAGCACTATTGATCATATGGTGCAAAAGTTAGAAAATGAATTGCTAGCTCTAAAAATGCAAATGGCCCAAGGTATGTCTACTCCTTCTTATTCAGATATACCAAGGAAGACATTTTCCATCCATTTGTATCCAAGCAATGCTGCCAAAAAACAAGGCTAGCCCAATCATCTTCCTCCCACACAGGGGAAGCTTGCCATTAGAGCAACACCGGCCAACTCAACAGTCAGTTACTATGAAGCTGAACATAATTTCTATTTCCAAATTGAGATGAACCAAGAAGAAGATGATAATATATTTATGGAATAAGAAGAATAATTAGCTGATGATTCCAATATTGGTTTTCTAGATTACCAAGATGAAGCTAGAAAAAAGGGAGAAGTGTTTGATGGAGCATATGTTATTTTTACTAGGTCCAAAAAGAAGTCAACTCAATAAGTTGATAGGGGAAAAGTAGTAAAAGATCCTCAGCTAGTAATCTCAATTTATAAATGAGGAACTTCATTGTCTTTCCAATCAAAGGACCCGATGACAAATAAGAAAGTATCTCAAATAATCCTCTCCCTTATACTTCTATCCCTTAGCCAAGTGTCATATCAAATCAAAATTAGAGGGATGGACTCCTTCCTCTATTTCTAGTTCATTCCAGTCATTTGACATAATTGATCATGCTAAGAAGACCAAGATCCAAATGTCTAAGTTTGAATACCTACAATCCAATCCTGAGCAGTTGGATAGGTTGGATGAATGCATAAAAAAAAAAAATATCCCCGCAGGATAAGATTCTCCCAAAGTAATTCATGATCCACTAAAGAACAAATCCATCTAAAATAATCATGTCACTACTCCTCTTGTTTCCCCTAGGAAAATAGAACCTTTCTATGTTTCTCCATTGATAAATGGTCATAAGTTGAGCAATTGTATAATAGACTTTGGAGCCTCTAATAATGTTATGCCTGCCAAGGTAGCATATTCTCTTCATCTTACCTTAACTAAGAATTTTGGGAGATGTTTATCCATGGAAAACAAACAATTAACACTTTTGGGTCATATCAAAGATGCCTGATTTGCATTTTTAACCTTTCCAGATAAGAGAATTAAGATGATGATCTTAGAGGCTGATGTTCTAGCTTCATATGGCATCCTGATCAAACAAATTTTTTGAAAAAAAGTTGGTGGAGAGTTGAACATGGACCTATCTAAAGCAAGGATACCTATTAAAGGGATCATGAAAAAGTTGCTTCTTGAGAGAGAGTCAAAGTACGTTGTTACTCAGACATCAGTCCCTAAGGCTCAAATTTTTTTGAATCTTCAGGATTGGGTAATTATTTTTTGTCCACTAAAGATGTTCTTGTTTCATCAGACCAAAGTTCATTAGGTGATAATTCAGATGATTTAGATAGGAAATCAAAATAACGTGTGGAGGAAAGCTCAGGGGAAAAGGAATCTTCCCTCACTAATGAATAGAAATCTTTAAGAAGATCAAATCCTAATGATCTTTGGATCTTAGAATTTGATGACAGTTACTCTTCTACCAGTTCTGGAGCCATAATTGTGTTGATATCCCCATAGGGAGATATTTTCGCATATTCATACAAGTAGAAATTTGGAAATACCAAAAACACCACCGAGTATGAATCATTATTGCTCAGATTATAAGTTGCTCATGCTAAAGGTGTTAAAGTTCTTCATCCCTGGGGAGATGCTGAATTGGTGGTTTGCCAAGTGAGGAGCCTGTATCAAACCAGGAATGAAATACTGTGATATTATTATAATCTTGTATGGGATTTCATTAAATTTTTTGATGCTTTCAACATTTCCACAGTGCCTAGAGAATTTAATGATTGTGTAGACTCATTGGTTGTCTTTGCAACCCTCATGGTTCCTCATAAAGATTTCAAAGGGAACAAGTACACTATTGAGTTGATCTTTCGACCAAGTTTACCTGACAATGCTGATCATTGGTAGATTTTTAATGGTGATAATCAAATTGTCACTTTTTTGGAAAAGATGGATGGTTTTTAGGAGCTCTATTTTGAAGGTAGTGCCTCTCCAGCATGGGAATTAGTTCCCAAAACAAGTTCATGAACTGGCGAAGAGTTTCTTCAACTCAAAGGGAATAAAATCCAAAAGGGTATGGTTTCTCTTGAGAAACTATTTGATAAGCATGTCAGGTGTATCAAGCAACAAATAATAGATTCAAGTTCATCTAAAGAGTCTAATCAAGTAAATCTAAGTATTGAAGAAAATATCGAAATGGTCAACATCGGGAAGTGTTGCACTACTAAAAAAAAAGCTCAAATTCATTACTCTTCTTCACCATTACATTTATGTTTTGTCATATTCCTATGATGACTTGAAATCCTTCAAGCCTAAAGAAATTTAGTATTAAATTCCTCTTAAGACTAGGTTAATGCCTCACAAGTAGAAGTAAAGGTAATACAATCCCAAGATATTAGGTACTATCCTTTCAGAGATTCAGAAGATGTTGAATGCTAGGATAAATTTTCCAATTCACTATTCCACCTGGATCACCAACATAGTTTCTATAATAAAAAGTAACAAATAAATTTGTATATGTGTGGATTTTAGGAATCTCAATCAGTCTTCTCTAAAGGACAACTACCCTCTACCTATCATGGATCAAGTGTTTTAAATAGTAACTAGCTCAGAGATGTTATCAATATCAGATGGTTTTTTTGGGTATAATCAAGTAGAATTTGATGAAGTAGATCAACATAAAACTGCCTTCACTACACCTTGGGGCACATTTGCATATCACAAGATGCCTTTTGGTTTGATCAATGTTGGCGCCACATTCTAGAGAGTAATGGACCTTACCTTCAAATATGAATTACGTAAGTTCATCATGGTATATCTTGATGACTTGACTATCTTTTCCAAGCATCATTCTGATCATATGCATCATTTTCAACAAGTGCTAGAATGTTGTCGGCAAAATGGTCTTTCTCTTAATCTCAAGAAGTCAATTTTTGGGGTTATAGAAGGTAAACTTCTCAGCCACATTGTATCCTAAGAAGGTATAAAAATTGACTTAGAAAGAGTCAGATTTATCAAGGATCTTACTCTACCTACTAGTAAGTCTGCAATTCATTCTTTCTTCAAAAAGGTGAATTTTTTACAAAGGTTCATCCCAAAATTTGCAAATAAAACTAACCACATTGTCAACATGATGAAGGGTAAGGCTAATTTTGAAAGGACTGTAGAAGGCATATTAATATTCAAAGATATATAGAAGGGTATTGCTCATTCCCTAATCCTGGTTTGTCTAGATTATACTAAAGACTTCTTGGTATATAGCTATGCTTTTGAGCACACACTTTCAGCCATTTTGGTTCAACAGGACAAAGAAGGTGTGGATTTTCCCATATAATTTATGAGCTGCCCTCTCAAATATCATGAATTGAAGTATTAAATTATGGATAAGCATGCTTATGCAGTGGTTAAGGTGGTAAAATATTTCTAGTTCTATATCTTGAATTCACATACTATTGTTCTAGTGCCTGATACAATAGTGAAATCCATTTTAACTCAATAAGAGTTTGGTACTAAAAGGGGAAATTGGATTTCTAAAATTCAAGATTTTTATCTTGATATCAAACCTACTAAACTTGTGTGGGGAAAAGGTCTCTGCCAACTAATTGTTGATAACATACCCAAGGAAACAGGACATGAAGAACTAGAGGTTGAAGACATGCCTATATTTCTCTTTGTCACTACTAATGATGAGTTGTATCCCAATATCACTCATTTTCTTACCTATGGTGAGTGTCCTACCCATCTGTCTCTTAAATAAAAAATAAATGTTAAGTTGAAATCTACTAACTATGTCTTGTGGGATCATGGTTTGTACAAAATAAGCCTTGATGGGGTATTTCTTTGTTGTGTGGATAAAGCACAACAAAGTACACTTTTGGAGTCCTTCCATAATTTTGTTTGTGGATGAAATTTTTATACACCTATGAATACTCATAAAATTCTATGAGCTAGATACTATTGGCCTGCTCTATTTCAAGATGCATATAATTAGGTACATAGATGTGATTTGTGTCAATAGTTCATTGGGAAATCCAAGTTGGCCACATTACCCCTCAAGTATGTGGTGATCGAAGAGCCTTTTAAGAAATGAGGTATTTAATTCATTGGCACCATGAACCCATCCTCAAGTTCTGGACATAACTATATCCTCACCGCAACAGACTATTTTACTAAGTGGGTGGAAGCCATTCCAGTCAAGCATGCCACTTCAGAAGTGGTGTGTAATTTCTTGAAGGAAAATATTGTTTCCCATTTTGGAGTTCCAAATAATATTATAGTAGATAATGCCTCATGTTTCTCTTCTTAAGATATTAATGATTTTTTTTACAATCATGGAATTATTCTTTCCCACTCAGACTATTATCCGTAAGGAAATGGTTAGGTAGAATCAAGTAACAAAAATATGGTTACCATCATCAGGAAATTGGTTTATGAAAATCAAAGGATTTGGCATAAAGAATTATTTGATGCTTTATGGGTAGAGAGGATTATGCCTAAGATGGCAATAGGTACATCCCCATTCCAACTTATGTATGGTGTAAATCTAAAAATACCCATTACCTTGGAATTACCGGCATTGAAGTTGGCAAAGGAAGTAGAAGATTCAAATTTTGAAAATTCTATTGACAAAGGAATCATATGTCTAGATGAGTTAGAAGAGAAATAAACTATATTAGTGTACCATATTGTTAAACATCAAAATCAGGTGAAGAAACTTTTCAACTAGAAAGCAAGGATTCATGAGTTTTAGATTGGAGATCAAGTCATGTTGTGGGACAAGAGGAGAGAACCAAAGGGAATTCACAAAAAAATTGATTCCTTGTGGAGATGTCCATTCTCCATCCATTGATTTAGTGGTTATAATAGTTTCTTATTAATATATCAAGATGGAATGCCATTCTGACTGCCTTGTAATGGGTAGCATCTAAAGCACTTCAATTCTTAAAGTATCAAATAAGTTCATTTGTACATTTGTATAGTCTTAATTTTTTTTTGTTTTGTGTTGTTCATTTCATTTTTGGGTGTCTTTCTATTTTTGGTGGCATGACTTCATGGCCCAATGGCATGGAAAAAGGCACTTAGATTTTAGTTTCTACTCCTTTCAATTATTTCAGAGTCAACTGATGGAAGTTCCTCAATTGGACCCTGCTGTTGTCCCCAAAATTGGTCACTCATTTTTGTAGTCAACATGTTAACTATTTATGTTTTGTAGGCCAAAAAATTGTTTCCTTCCTTTATAAAAATGTTTTGAGCAGTCAATTTATCCAATTACCCAAGTCCTTTTAGCAAAGGAAATCTCTCATTTTCAAAGGGTTTTCAGTTAGAAAATGAACAAGGAACATTCAAAAGACTTGAAGGAATTTCCTAAGAATTTATAAGTAATGTTCAATGTCGGAGTTCAATTATACATGGTTCATCAGTAAGGTTTAATGAGATGAAATAAACTATAGGGACTAACCATTGAACCTTTGAACTCCACTTCAAGGTTCAAGGTTCAAGGTTTAATCGAATGGTTCTAACAAATGTTTCTAGCGAGCGGTTCAACTGAATGAATGTGACTCTTTGAAAAACACAAGCATTGAACCATTGAACTATTGAACTATTGGACTGGTCGATCCTGAAGATGGTTCAAGGTTCAAAGTTTAATATATAAAAAAGCCAAAGAAGTTCAAAGAAGTGACATTGAGCCCAAAGACATCAAATTTTAGCTTGATGAATGTTGAACCATTAAACTATTGAACCAGTTAATCCCTAAGAAGGTTCAATGTTTAAAAGGCTCAAGTGATTAGTGACATCCACATAGGCATCAAATTCAAAGCAATGGAAAAAATGTTGATTTTTAAATAGTACAGAACCAGAGACAAATTTAATGCCCTATCAGGAAAGGAGCTTAAAAAGCCAACAAAAGGTGGCAAGATGGCCCCAAGAGCTTAGAACATGAGGAAGAGACAAAATATAGAAAACAAAGAGGGAAAATAATAGAAATCTAGAAGAATCGGTAGAAGAGTTATTTTAGTGGGTGGAACAGTCCACCAGGTGGATATCAAAGAGCATTAGCATTCAATGGTGCAGCCCATTTTTCTTTATTTGACTAAAGTCGAGTGGATAGTCATGTAAGTATCATAACGAGGAGTGGCCTTGCCTCTTAGAAGACTAGACAACCCATGCTTATAAAGGGACATTGAATATGATTTAAACACCTCCAACATGGCCTCTTAACAAGACTTTCTCTTTCCAATGCATTAAATGTAGCATGGTTTGATTATGGAAAGGAGTGCTTAAGTATTTGAGGGAATACTATATATTGTAATATTTAATTTTAGAACCAAGAGGATCTCTGAGTTATTGGAAGCAAAACTCTACACAAAATTGAAAGGCATTTTTGAAATTTTGATCTCAGATTGTTAATCAAATTTTACCAGTTGAATGAGAAAGAAAGTGACCTTTCAAACTTTGTGTTGAAATAGCTTGTGTTATATAGGAAATTGTTCTTATGTCTTTTTTCGTATATCCTCTTATCTGTCTAATAAAATAAGTAGAGCAAGTGAAGATAATTTGGGAGATGTTCTGAAGCTGATTGTGGAGACTTTGTACTACATAATTATCTTTAGTCTATGTTTTCATGCCTTAGAATAGAGGATATTGGAAAAGTCTTTGAATTACCTATATCTTTTGTTGTCTTATTCTATTATAGTTTGTGGCGGAGACTTTAGGCTACACTTCATTCTATGGTGTCCTATGTACTTAATTAGTAAGAGAAGCAATGAAAAACTTTGTGCTTTCTGTAGTAACCCCAGTTTCCCTGATCTCTAAAACTATATATTTTTTTGACTGTTTTCTGTGTATTCTGATTTTTTGTGTTTTTTGTATGAAATAAGAACAAATTACGACTTTTGCAAAATAATTTCAAATAAATAATAAATAGAAAAATAATCTCTTATATAGAAAATCAATGATCTTATTATCCTTCTAGATGATTACAATATTAAATCTCTATCATGCATATAAAAATAATATGAAAATATTGTCTTAAAAACCTAGTTCTTCTAGCAAACTAGAAAATAACTCTAAATATGGACTGTTCAGGTTGTTATGTTGACACACAGTCCTCAACATCAGTTATACTATCATCATCAGTCGATATACTACTAATGTCGATCTTTGTCAGTTGGCCACTCTGCTGACATCGGTCTTCAGTCAGCCAATGTCGGTATATGGGATGCCGATGTCAATCTCTACACTTCCCTACAGCCTGCAACTACTAACGGTGCCCTTCTTTAATCTATGATTTAGCTGGTACAGCTTGGTATGGATCTATATAGATTATATACAGTGGCAAAATATAATATAGCATGGCCTATATGCTGGACACCTGATCTCAAGAAAAATGGCTCTAATACAAAAGATCTTAATTTGAATAATTACTGAATCAAACCCTAATGAAATAAATACTTGTAAATCTCAATGACAACTTCTATATGAAGCTATCCCTCAAACTGGCAATAGATCAGCTAATATCTCATAACCTCTAAATTTCACACACTGAAGAGTGGACGTTCTCCAATGCAAATAGAATACTGGAAACCCTTGGCTCCTTCTTCTCACTAAAACTTAGCAAAATTCTTCAATATATCAATAATCAATAATCATATGGCCTTACTCTAATAAGAAACCCTTATATCTTCTAAAAAGTGTGCTTGCCCTAATTAGGGTTTCATAATTAAGAATTAGGGTTTCATAATGAAAATATGCTAAAATAATTAATATTTAATTAAATCAATCAAATATTAATATCTCCCTCAATATATGTCTAATCCTCAAACCGACTGAAGCGGGTGAATCAGGGAGTGATTTTGCACATGACCATACCAAAACAAGGGTGATCCACTAAAAGTCAGAAGTCCCTAAATAATAGGAGCTCAAGCTAATGTGTCAAAAAAAAGCCTAAACACATCCCAACTAGTAAAATTTTGTTAGTCAAAGCTAAGCTAAGCTCTATCATGACCCTCTATCCATCCTATCAGCCTACAAAGGTCGTATAATAGGCTAATCCTCAACTCTAAAGATGTCAACTGAAAAGGCGACATGACAATTTGCCCCTCCTAAAATTGCTTGTCCTCAAGCAATCATTGAATGATAAACCAATCAATCCACCTGGATCCCAAATGTAGTCATGATCTACACCACTGTCAATCAATGCAAACTCCATGCCATGTCTATCACAACTCTCATCTAATGGTGTCACATCATCCCAAGTACCAAGATAAGGATCCCAACATCCAATCCATGAATGGGAATCAACTAGTAGCTCAAGTAAACTCCTCACCTGAATAATGTGAACAATACCAACTGACTCCATGCACATGTCTCCTATACCCACTACAATATCTGAATCCGCAGTGTGAATGCTAGACATACTCATATCATCATCAACATGTGACCCAAATTTAAAAGAAAGCTAAGTCCCTACCACATGTGATAACCCCTGAACTAAACTCACCTCAAGACAAAGACCATCCACATATCTCCCCTATGTTGGTGCCAATGTGCACTCGGCAGCGCACTCTCCCATATCGTGTGGTATGAGTCTCTCCATCGGATGAAAAAACATATTTTTGATGTTCCTGCCCTATATTGCCTTAAGAATATGTGTCTTCCCACCAACATCAAAACAAACCTCCATGTCCTTGAGATGAAGGGTGACTTCCTCAAGGGAATGAAGCCACTTCATACCCAAGACTAAGTCTATATCCCCCATGTTTACCACATAATAATAAGCCTTGAACTCATAGTTGTTCAAGTGCAATGGGAGGTCTCTAATCATCTGCTCACACCTAAGAGTGTGGCCATCAGCTACCTTAACTATAATGCCCTTAAAATCCTCAATAGTGAGTCCACGCTTCTCCACAAATATGGCATCTATAAAATTATGTGTGGCTCCTATATCAAGAAGGGTGATGACCCTCTATCCTACCAAAACTGCATGGAGTCTAAATGAATCATCTGACTAAATGCTGGATAGGTGTGCCTCATGTATGTGAAGCTCTAAATCTGCCTCTACCTTAGGCTGTAAAGCCTCTACCTCTGACTCCTCAAAACTATCTTATGATTCAAAATCTTTGGATTTTGAATCCTCATAATACGCCCACATCACATGATTTGCCTTGCCCTTAGGCCTCAAAGGACAATCATGACTGGCAACATAGGGACCTTTGTGGTAGAAGCAAAGCTTCTTCCTACATAGATCATTAAGAGCATCTCGATCCAAAGGTGGTGCTGCTAGATTTGCCTTTGAATCATTCTTAACACCTGATTTATCTATGTTAAAATCCAGCCTCTCTCTATTACTGTTGAAGCCCTTATTGTCCCTGGATGAAGAAGTACCTCTTGAGTTAGATTTACTAGATGGGGCTGCCATCTCCATACTATGCACCTTCTTCATAGCTTCCTATAATGTAGGAGGATTAAAGGCTTTGATCCAACCTCTCAATGGTTTGGATAGGCCCTCTACGAAGAGAACTACCAACCTACGCTCTAAAATGTTTGGCTCCATGACTGCCAATCTCTGAAAATCACTAATGAAGGACTCCAAGTTGCTTGTTTGTTTCAATTGTGCCAGATCTCAAAATTAAACCTCGAGATCTTTCTTATCAAACCGCTCAACCAACCTAGCCACAATGTCCTGGTACTCTGTCACCTGGTTATGCTGAAGTGTTACCATACCATGGTACCACTAATCATGTGCTACTTCCTCCAAGTGTAAAGTGGCGTATTTGATGGCCTTTATCTCTGTCATTAGCCTCAATTCCAAAAATGTGTCAAGCTTATGAATCCAAGCTTGAGCTATCATCTTACCACTCCCATCAAAAGTGGTCAAAGAAAGCTTGCTAGTAGCCTTCTTCAGCTCACTAAGTTGACCTCTAGGCCTCCTATCCTATTTAACTGATTTCTAGTGCTCTCTCCTCTAATTAACAAAATGATCAAAGGACATCCTCTCCCAAACTTGAGGAGCTAATAAGTCCCACTCATCATTTACATCCATGAGGGCATCTGCAAATAGGGAATTCCCTACCTACTCCTCAACTGGAGATTTTGGTTCCTCCTGAACAAAAGTAAGACATGTAGGCCTATCATCTATTCTTGAATGGGTTAGCTATGGTCTCTGATTAACAGTAGCACTCATGTTATCTCCTTGGTCCCCATTCTATCTGACAGGTGTGTTCATCCTCTCTACCTTAGTAATAAGTGCATGTAGTGCTTGTGTCATCTGCTATTGACCTGTAACCATAACACGAAAGAATTATTTGGTATCATGATCATCATTATGCATGTGGCCCCTGGGTGGGCTACCCTCATGCCTGTCACTCATGGTGATTGGCTGCTATTCTAAAACTTGAGTGCCTTCAAGCAAGGCTCTATTGTGTATGAAATACTTATGTGGTCCTAACTCTTGTGGTTGCATAAGATTGTTAAACCCTTAGGATGGTAGGATTTAGCTCTGATACCACTGTAGTAACCCTGGTTTCTCTGATCTCTAAAATTGAATATTTTTTTTGACTATTTTCTGTGTATTCTATTTTTTTTGTGTTTTTTGTATGAAATAAGAACAAATTACAATTTTTACAAAATAATTTCAAATAAATAATAAATAGTAAAATAATCTCTTATTTGGAAAATCAATGATCTTATTATCCTTCCAGATGATTACAATATTAAATCTCTGTCATGCATATAAAAATAATATGAAAATATTGTCTTAAAAACCTGGTTCTTTTAGCAAATTGGAAAATAACTCTAAATCTAGACTATTTAGGTTTTTGTGTCGACACACAGTCACCAACGTCAGTTATACTACCATCATCGGTCAATATACTACTGACATCGATCTCTGTCGGTCAGCTACTCTACTGACATCAGTCTTCAATCAGCCAATGTCGGTATATGGGATACCGATGTTGGTCTCTGCACTTCCCTGTAGCCTACAACTACTAACAGCACCCTTCTTCAATCTATGATTTGGCTGGTACAACTTGGTATGGATTTGTATGGATTCCGTACAGTGGTGAAATATAGTTTAACACAGCCTATATGGTGGATGCTCGATCTCAAGAAAAATGGCTCTAATACGAAAGATCTTAATCTGAATAATTACTGAATCAAACCCTAATGAAATAAATACCTGTAAATCTTAATGACAACTTCTATATGAAGTTATCCCTCAAATTGGAAATAGATCAGCTGATATCTCACAACCTTTGAATTTCACACACTAAAGAGTGGACGTTCTCTAATGCAACTGGAATATTGGAAACCCTTGGCTCCTTCTCAAAAAAACTTAGCAAAATTATTCAATATCAATAATCAATAATCATATGGCCTCCCTCCAATAAGAAACCCTTATATCTTCTAAAAAGTGTGCTTGCCCTAATTAGGGTTTCATAATTAAGAATTAGGGTTTTATAATAAAAATATGCTAAAATAATTAATATTTAATTAAATCAATCAAATATTAATATCTCCCTCAATATATGTCTGATCCTCGAACTAACTAAAGCTGGTGAATCAGGGAGTGATTCCGCACATGACCATACCAAAACAATGGTGCTCTGTTGCATGTCAGAAGTCCCTAAATAAAAGGAGCTCAAACTAATGTGTCTAAAAAAAATCTTGAACGCATGCCAACTCATAAAATTTTGCTAGTCGAAGCCAAGCCAAGCTCCATCATGACCCTCTATCCATCCTATCAGCCTACGAAGGTCGTATAATAGGCTAATCCTCAACTTTGAAGATGTCAACTAAAAAGGGGACATGACACTTTTATGGGATTCTTGTGGATTCAGTTACTACCCAAGAAGTGTGTCTTCTATTTTGTGAACATCATTTCTAAAAAGAGAGAAATGGATGGTGTGATTCTACCCCTAAGTTAGTATTAGTATAGGTATAGTTTATAATAGTTTATAGGGAGCCTCCCCTTGCTGAGAGGAGAGATTTATCTCATCATGATGTGGTTGATATAACAATTTTTTCTTTAGTTAGTTGATGACAAAATATTCACCCAATAGACTAAAGAGGTATGTTTGTCCTTACCTGGCAAGGTGGAACATTTGTTTTCTTTTATTGATGTGGTAATGTATTTATCCTCTATTACATTGATACACTAGATTGTGCCTATAATTGTGGAATACTACTCATTAACTTTTGTACAGGATTATGGTTCATCACAATCTATCATTGAGGCATGACATTATCAATTATTTGATTACCTAATATCATAAGTTGTACACTTGAGGAAGCAGCCGATTGAAGTTGGGATGTAGAAACTCCTATTCCCTGTTATTATGATCTACTCATGGGATTAACTATAGGCACATGTTTTTGGCTAGTTGTTTGCACATTAGTACCACTTTGATTGGGATTGGATGTTGTTTATACATTATCCACTATGTTTGTCTCACTATTCTATGTAGAGCCCAAAGACACTTCTTCAATAATGGGCATATGCATCAAATTATCTATTGAATTGGTTTGTACGAATGGGTTAGAACTCAGATTCTCTTGTCCAGTTAACTCTATCAACACTCTTGTTGAAGGAACTAGGTCAATAAGAGGCTTACTCACCATGTTCATCTAATTAAAATCATGTGCTAGATTTAGGTAGGTTTGATATGCTATCTACATTTGGTTAAAGTGATCTTCCATGATGTTTTTTCCTCGATTAGATATATTAGGGTCTTGATAAATTATTTGGACTAGAGCCATAGGATTTATATAAGAAGCATGTTGATCATAAATGATATTGTGGGGCACTTTTACTAGACTTGGTAAATTCTCATGGGAAAAGTGTACTGAAAACTTGGCCCCTACCTCTATAGCTCTAACCAAAATCACATCCTTGTTCTCTAACAAATGTTGCTGAAACAAAAATGGATCATACATGGAAGTCTCATTAGTATAATATGACTACTGAAGAAATGGTTCATCCATTATGGGTATTATAGGTAGGTATTATGTAATTTATTCTTGGTCTTGTTCTGAATAAGGTGGTGTGTTAACCAGATATTTAGCCAATGGATCTTGGCTTTATGCCTCTTATTGAGTATTATAAGAGGGATAAGTATCCATCTCATAAGTAATATTATCTTCATAGAGGTCTTTCACCATTTCTTCCTACACAATTACATTACTAATCCCTAGATTGTAAATGAGTCCACTATGAGTGTAGGAATACATGTTGGGATCCATAGTCAATGGTTTGTGATAAAAGGTCAAAGAGTTACAAAAACTCTAAAAAGGATAGAATCTAAAACAAATGATGTTGTAACTTGGTCTAGATTCATCAACAGGATCAAAAGGTTTATGCAAATATTTGTAAGGAACAAGCTAGTGTGAAGTATCTAACGTTTCACTATTCACACAAAGATAAGTAAGTAAATGGACACAAAACCAAAATTCTAAACTCTAAGGTCAAAGTGTTTCAAATTAGTCTAATCTAGGAATTTTAAAATTTGTTAGGTCTTTTGGCCAAATACAACATCAAAATCTAGGCTCAAACAGGGCATGTGCTAGGACTCTTGGCCAAACAACATCAAAATCTATACTTCGAAAATAGATGAGAGGTTTAATCTAATATATTTGAAACACTTTTAATAAACACTAGGTATTAGATTCCTTGACATGAACTTGATCAACTAGGTATAAGGTATGAAACAAAAGGAAATTTTAGAAATAGTTTATTTTCTCATAAATAATGGTATAAAACATGGCTCTTTTGACAAACAAGCTAGATAAAATTGAATGGTATAACTGTGCTTTAGATAAAAGATCACAAAAGTACACTTAGATTAGTCTAAAAATTTAGGAACAAATTTGACCTCTATGCAAGAGGGTCTATGAAATAATATTTGAAATGTTTCGGGTAGTGCTACACTACCCAAAAATTATGATAAACAAGTTTTTTTCAAAAACTCTCTAAGGCAAGACATTTCCCATAATTTTGATAGCATAACACTAATTTTCTTAACTCAAAATGTTGTGGTGCATAGACTCAAATTGAAAGTGTTTGGCACAAAATGGATTAAATCTATCAAGTGATGATAATGATTATGATTCTTAAATGGCCTTCAATCCAAATTGGAAATTAAACCTAAGTTCCTCCAAGTTTAGTAAAAATGCTGAACCCACTTAACACATCAACCCTATGAACTCATAAAGGTGAAATTTTGAATTTAGATTATAAGTGAAGGACTTAAACAACTCTTGTAAAGGTTTAGATTTAATTGGGAAGCATAACTATGCCAAATTAGATGATATGAATCTCAATATTTTGATGAAATTTGAACAAGGAAAATTGATAATCTCACGCGGGTAACATAATGTCTCTTTGTTCAAAGGAAAATTAGAACTATGTGTCTAGTTTGAATTTTTTATTTACACCAAGTTTTGATTTCAAAAAAGACTTTAATCTATAATAAGACCAACTAATTAATCACTATTAGATCCTAAACTGACAAGGTTGCTTGGTATTGTTGGAATCCATCAATATACATCATTTGAGAGGTTTTTAATTATTCATCCAAAAATAAATGTGCATTATATAGTAGGGGTTTTACACCCTACCTTCTCTCAAATGATAGTAATGCAACATGGACCTTGAGGCACACCTTGCACCAACAATACTTCTATGGCAAGTGGGGATTTGTCTAAGATCTAAAAAAATTCTAAACGTTCTAGGGGAATCAATTGGACAATGACTTTCATGCCAAACAATGCAAAAAAAATCATAGATTTTGGGTCCATATCACATGGCTTGTTGCAAAAATGTCTAGTCCTTCTTACAACCACTACATCCTATTATTCACTCAGTGTAGTGTGATGTCCAAAGTACCACTATGTCTCACGTGTAAATCCAATTATGAGACAAATAAAGTCAATGTTGGGAGGTGAAATCCTAGGTCATAGCTTCCCTAAAGAACTTTTAGGAGGTGATAAAGTCCCCTTCGTAAGGCAAGTTTTCATAAAAATGAATAAATCATGAAATTAGAAAGACTTTAGGGTCATTTTTAAGGTCACCCAAACTTTGATGAGTTTTTTGGGGAGTGCTTTAGATGAATTTCTTTCTAAGCCTTGGACTAGGCTACTTGTAATAGGAATGGCACTTTTGATTCCAAGGGTTCCCTAAAGGGGACAAATGGAAGATCATACACACAACACCCTTATTTTAGCCAAACAAAATCTAATTAAACAACTATTGAAAATAAATTGACAAGTTTGTTCATTTTAATCCCAAATGAAAGATTTGGTGGTGTTCATTTGATCCCTTGGTATTAAGATTGTGAACTTTAAAAACTAATGCTAAAAACTCACTTAAGCACCTAAATATTACTTTAAGCACCCAAAATAATGTTCCTAATTATTTTAAGCATGAAAAATTTAATCTAAACATATTTTTAGATAATGTCAAGCTTGGTCCTACGAAAAAAATGTTAGCATGTCCTTTATCCCTAAAGCTCTTTTAGGTTTGAAATAATGATCTTTAAAAAAAGAGCTCTCAGGTTTGTGTTTTAAGAAAAACACAGTGACTAACAACAGTTATATACTTGATGATGGTTATGTTTTGTAACCAATGATGGTTGTCTAACTAACATCAATTATACCAATCTGATCAATAATAGGTATCCAACTAATGTCATTTTTACTAAGTGACATTGGTTAAGCTATCTAAGCAATGTCAGTCTTATTAGCTGACGTTGGTTACTATGTAAAATTTTGGATACAAAAATGGAAAAATAAAGTTAAAATGTCAATTTGAAATAGTTATTATAGTTTAAATGAATATTTTAAATGTGTAAAATTATCATCTTCATGTGTGGGATGCGTCTAGTCCCACCAGGCATGCCATATGTTATATAGGAATTTGACTCAAAAGAGGATGGTTAGTATGGGGTTAGTTACAAAATGAAAAAAAATGAAAGAAGCACACTAACTAACATAACATTTGTAGGCCTAGACACTAGAGAGAGATTAGTTAACAAACATGAATAAATCACATAGCTAAAATGCAAAATAAACCTCTTTTAACTTCTTTGGATGCTCCAAAATGCTTGTTGTAGTGGTTTACTCAACTTTGTGCTCATGAATTCCTTAGCAATGGAATCTTGGCTACCTCTATCTCTCCTTGGCACCTTTGGCTTGTGGCTTGTCTTGGATTGGAATCAATTTTTCATGGTAATAATAATTGTAATGTCTTCTAGAAGAAATTTTTACATTATAGCTTTACACCAAAATATCTTAGAAATGATGTTCATGGCCTCTCTATTTATAGATTTTTGATAATGTCTAAAATCAACCTAAAATGTCCATCCTAAGATTGAGATGTGTGGTTGAGGTTTAATTCAATTTCTAGAATTATTTTTATAATTATCCTCATCATGGCATTGGAAGAAGGGGAACTTAAGAAGCATAGAGGGCATCATGGAAGGCATTAATGAGGCATGGAAGTCATGTATCTTGATATTTGTGGCATTTATGGCCTAGGGATGTCTTCCTAAGAAATGAGGTCACCTAATGATATAGATATTCAATATTCATTTCCAAAAATAAGTTTTGAACAAGTTTCCATGATATTATTAATTATGCCTTTATTTGGGTTAATTAGCTCTTAAGCATGATTAAGCACTTTGTGCACAAATTAATCAAATTGATCAGAATACCTTGTTATTAGTCTAAAATTTCACTAGATTGGAATTGAAAGGTGATGTTAGATGCATTATATTCATATTTCCATTTAGGATGTTACCAATATCAAATAACAAAGGCATGTATCTTATGCAAGATATTTTATAGAAAAGAACAATCTAGAGCACCTAAGTGGAAAATTGGAATTTTGACTCAAAATGATATGATCAAATTTAGCTAGCTCATAAATTGCATTACCCCATTTAGTGATACCCTAGCCAAAATTAGCACTTGAATATGTCAGTTTCAAATCATTTAGTATGTTTTAGTATTTTAAGGCTAAATTGTACATTTTAAGTGGAAATTGGCCAAAAGACTAATTAGAGGTTATCAGTGGCCAGATTTAGGTGTCTACATCTTTGATCCATTTCACCTCTAGAGCATCTTTACATCTCCACACACCATAAAGAACCACTACATAGGCTTACTAGCCTTCTCTTTTCAAACCACCTCAAATACCACCAATATAACTTCATTCCACTCACAAAATAAGAAACATGCACTAAACCAACCTAAAGTCACCTTGAAATACTCATGAGTTTCTCTTTTGGAGAAACTAAACAAAAATCTCTCTTCTTCTAACTAGACTTATCTAGACACCTTGTAGCCCTACCTAGAACTTGAAGATCCCAAAATTTTAGTAGATACACATTCAAGACCTAAAAATTCATATTTGTATCACTCTCATATTCCCCCTAAAGCACACCAATTTACATGACCTAGATTATCCTCTAAAATTTTTAGAGGTACAATCATTGAGATGGTGGGTGAATTCGTGAGCCCATATAGTTACAACTTCAATTCCAATTCCTTCAAACTCTTAATAACTCAATACATAAATTCATGATGAATACATAATTCATAGCAATGAATAAGAAAGACAATACAAGATCAAGCACATAACACATGTCATATGTGGGAAATGCTCTTGGGTATTTAAACCCACTAGAACCTATAATTGGACTACTATCCTATAAAACAAGAACTAATTTATACCAGTAAGCTATTGATCAAGGAACTACCATTCTTAGTTTTAGTGAGAATGAAATACCATAAATATCTACTACACCTATCTAGTTGAGCTCCCACAAAAACTAGACTTTTATCAAGTTTCACCTTATAAGGAGTAATAAACCCCGTAGGCAACTAACCACCCATCCAACTACCTTGAATAACCCCACCTTTAAACTGATGTCTTCAATACCTGATAATGGAACTCTAATTATTAATCTCTTAATTTATCTAAATCCACCTTTTGGATCACACAACACTCCCTATTTTCCAAAGCACATTACATACTTGAACCGATACACAAAGATCAATTATGACAAATTACATACCCCAACTAACCCCACTCTTCAACATTGCACACTCAATGCATCCTTTACAACAAAAACTCTATCACAGCTTCAACAACATGATGAGATGGTCATACACATAGTCCACACACTGATCTTCCTCTCAAATCAACCATCAAGCTTACACAGTCTTCCCCTTGCCTTAACTCATACTCAAACAACAAGATAACTATTTTACCAACAAAATTATGACTAATAAGTCATAAAAATAGTCCTCAAATTGATCTTCTCTTCAACTCATCCATAGGGAACTCTATCCCTACTTCACTTCATAATTCACACACCCAAGCCTTTATTAAATATCTTTTTCAGCATACTCACCCATTCTACCTCCTCTAGGCTTATTAGGTCTAATGACCTATGTGATCATCTTCAGTACCTTGCTTAGAAAAATATGTCTAATCTTCTTTACTCTTTATTGTTCCCCACTAACCTACACCTTCACTTTCAAATCTTATCTCCTTTTTTTTCACCCCATTCACACTACCTTATTCATGTCTTAGAAGTCTAGAAACCAACACATTGGTTTCACTATTTATAGAGCAATCATGATCATCACCATCTTGGTCAGCCATTAGGCATGTTTAAACCCTGAGGACATATTTCACATGAATACATGGTTTAATACAATCTTCATAAGGTTTCCATAGAATTTATGGATACCCCTTAAGCAACTACACCTTTTAATAAGACCCTTGTATCTCTTATAGGTCTCATGGAGACCTATTCACCCATTTATCACACCATCAAATAAAAAAAGAACATAGGACCACTTTTAAATACATTGATCCACTCCTTATGTCCCCTTCATCATCCTAAAATGATCATATTCATCTTATCTCACCTCTAAATATGCTCAAACAACTCTAATAGAGACCTTATACACAAAAACACCATTAATAAACATATAGTCAACTTCTTAAGCATTATTCATACTCAAGATAGATTGATCACACCTCCAAAATAATCATAGAGCATCCTCATGGAATATACAACACTCCAAATTATAATATTCATCATGAGTCATTGAAACAACATATACATAAGATAAAAAATCCTTTTTGGGTCACTTGGAAAATAAGCATGAACACATAATCAAGTTTGAACAATAATAACTATGTGTACATACTTCTAGATATTCAAATTAGGTTCATTAGATGCACCATGGATTCCTCTTAATCTTTTCTTTTTATAGCACTAGAAAATTTGAATTTCATCAAAAGATATGGATCAAATATAGATCTCTAGTTTTTCCCTATGTTAAATTCAAATATTCAAATACAAACGATCAGAGTTAACCTTCAAACACAATTCTCACATATCGTGTTCTCTCATCTTAGATTAAAAATTATCCATCGATTTTGTTTGATATTTAAAATATAGGCACAAAATATCAAAAATTAAACCTCTATAACTTTGACCTTAACTCATGCAATCTTGAAATGTTGACTCAATGTGCTCTGTTAATCTCTATGGATAAGCTAGTTTTTTAGCAATCAATCCAAACCATTCGATCAATCTATATGAACACCCACTCACTATTAGATATTTATCATTTACCTTTATTTAGTAATTAAACATGATGCACCTATCTTCATCATGCTTCTTTCTAAATTCTTGGAGCAAATGTGCTCTATCAATCTTGCTCAAACTTTAACTCTAGCAAAAATGACTATGGGAACCTTGTTTATCTGCTCGAGTAGCTATTTTTGAACCTTAATAACTTCTTCTAGGATTACTCACATGATATAAAATTTAGACGGAAATATTTAATCACATAATATAATCTAACCATATAACACATATCTATGATAACCCTTATACGTGTGAGATATAATTCCATTAAAATGCCTTCTCTAAAACTTTTATTATAGAGCCAACTATGTCAAAAACCTACCTAAGAGGCTAAATTTGAGCATGCATAAAATTTTCCATGCTTTATTAAATGATATTAAATTTATCACAAATAAAATAGGATAAAAATTGAATAAACCCATAAGATTATTTTCTCTTGACACCTTCCCATGTGCAAGACATAATGCCAACAAAATGCTCACTCAGCTCTTCTTATCATATTGCAAAATTGGCTATGTATGGAAAAAAATTATCAAAATGCCTGGAATCCAAACTTTACATAAGCATATATTTTACCACACTTAGATACATGACCTAATAATTGGTGCATAACAAATAGTCATAAAACTGAACAAAACCATGTGACTAATTCCTCTTGACTCATTCACATGTGGCAATGGTGATGTCATCAAACTACCTAATTAAATTTTATTCCACTCGACCCAAATTGTCTAATTGAAAACTATGATCAACCAGATGAAATGCACTCATGAAAATAAGCTCTCAAATCTTATAAAACTTATTATTGGACCCCTTTTACATTATTAAATCACCATACTCATCGTTGAACCTCTCTAACCATGTCAAAATAGAATATCAACCAAACATACTTCAAACACACTAGGACAAGCATATTGTACACTTTGTCATTGTTACTTAGGATATCAAAGAACTTCATCCACTCACTAGGAAACCTCTTCCAATAATTTACCCCTTTGTCATTGATGACAATTAACATTGTATATAGCAACACAACTCACCTTCTCTCTCTTCATAACACTCCCATAATAGGAACTTTCTCCCCCTTTGACACAATTACAAAGTGGGAACCAAATAATTATAAGGACCTAAAAATACCATAAAATAGGAGAGGAACATCTTATAAATATGATATAAACTCCCCCTTACCTTGAGCCTACATTTTCTTTCCTTGAAAACTTCCTCTTGCTCCATGCCAATACTCTCTTCAACCAAACACTACAACTAATAAAGAAAAAACATATAAAACCTTAGAAATATAATTCAAAACATAAATAAAAAATATGAGAGGTAATCCCCCTAAAAATTATGAGAGGTAATCCCCCTAATACCTATAAAAAATTTCACCTTTTGAGCATCTTCATATCTCCACACACCATGAGGAATCACCACACATGCTTACTAGCCTTATTTCTTAAGCTACCATAAGGACCACCAACAAAAATTCATGCCACTCACCAAATAGGAAACATAATCAATCAAATTGACAACTCTCCTTGATTAAAAATACCTTTCTCTTTTGGATAAACTAAGTAAAAAGGCACTCTTCTTCACACTAGGCCTGTCTAGTCTCCTTATAGCCCTACCTAAAACTTGCAGAGTGCATAATTTTTAGTAGACACATATTAAATACCTAAAAATCACATATATATCAATCTTATATGCCTCCTCAATCAAGCCAATTTTCATCACCAATATCATCCTATGTAGCATACTTCCTTCACAAACCTACTAGCCAATTAACCCTCCATATTGATAAAAATTTGAAAAACTTGAGAACCACAAACCTTTAAATCTCTATGAAGATTAATTTTAAAATTCATTTGTCCCATTCAACCTATTAAGAAGCCTTAGACCTCAATTCATAAGGTAGACCATGTTTTTATCATAGCCTAAAACCTTAGATTCTCAAAACAACCAAAGTCAACAAACCTCCTTCTGGTCAGTGCATACCTTTAAAACTTATTGTGCACCTAGTGACACCCATCACACACTTATGGACCAAAAATTAAATGTACACACCATTCATAACATAGAAATCCTATAACCCATTTTAGGCCTAATTTCCCTTAAGCCAAAGCTGAGAAAACTAAGAGTACTCAAAAGTCTTCAATTTGCCTTCAACATAACATTAGACCATAAAACACCTAGAGAACATCACAAATGAATGAAAAAAACTTTCTAAGAACCAATTTTTTTTTTGATAATGCATCAAATTTATTAAGCTATCTGGAACCACCCATTCTGACCCTTCACAGCTCCTTCACAAACCTCTAGAGCAAACACATGAACTTGTTGCTTCCCCTTAACCAAATACCTTCTCTAATTGGAAATATCATATTGAGCACACACACTTTATTCTCCACACCTTATTACTTAGATTTAACTACTCATTCCTCTAATCTTAAGGCTTGATCAATTATAAAACTCCCCCTAACTTCATGCTTCATCATTAACATGACATCTTCAACAAGTCTTCAAATATTGGAATCTACCAAAAAATAATATGCAGATGGATATCTGAAACTCAAATTTATACCAAAGCATCCAAACCATGATTAAAAAAAACTAACTCCCTATCAAGGTAGGACTACTGAGATTATTCACAAGGTTCTTTTCTCCAATAGATAGATATATAAAAAATGCACAAACATACATTGTTTCCATACCTTCTCACCAAACAATATCTGATAGCCACCAAGCTTACTCTAACTCATAAATGTCTCATTTAAGCCTATATAGAGACACCCCTTTGACATAAAGACACTAAAAGTCCCAAAACATATTAGACTCTCATATCTCTATATCTTTTTCTGACTTGTAGTCCTATTTGATTTTAATTGAATCCTTGACTTCATTATTTTCTTCAAATTTGTCAATAAATGTTGTCAATAGAAACTTTTAACTATCCTTCATCTTTGATTATTTTTCTACCTTGGCAAATAATCCATAAATACTCTTGGACTCAACATGGTTATTCTTCTTAGTCTTTACTATGTTAGGTCTCCATACAATAGCTTGAATCTTCTTATCTTCTGTAACCATCTTAGCTACTTGATATTTAAGCTTATCTTGATTTACAACATAACCTTCTAGAGAAAATTTATTATTAACCTTATGACTATAAGAATTATCAATGATTACCTTTGGTTTCCATACCTAAGTTTATCCTTTCTCAAACATTATAAGAGCTTTATATCCTTTGACATACCTTGAATACCACTTAACACTATTTAGATAGAATCTAGCAATATGTCCACTCTTATGACAACTAAAACAAAAAACATCTTTCAAACATTTTGACATATTTGAATTGTGATCAAACTTTGGCCAAAAAATCCTTTTATCATATCTCCATGAATGTACATACTTGAATGACTTCATTCTATAGTCCTTAGCTCTATTACCATACTCATTACACGTATAACAATGACCATAAAATAAAATAGAATATCTTGAAGCATTTGGTTGTCTAATAGAACTTATTTTATTGCTCTTGACCTGAACTAACTTCTTTTGATCTTCTTTAATCTTGCTTATATTGAAAAAAAAATTCTCATGCTCATCCATCAATGAACCTAGCTTATTTTTGAATTGAATTATCTCATCCTCTATAACTCTTTTACTTGAAATTTCATCCACTAATTGACATTTGAGAGCTTGGATAGTCTCCTTATCACTCTTAGATTCTTTATCCATGACATCCTTTATTCTACATGCTTTCTTTATCAAACTTCCCTTAAGAGAAATGACTTGTGCTTCAAGACTTTTGATCACATACCACATTTTGTGATTCCTTTTCTTCTACTCTTTTATTTCACCAAGTGTACTCATAAGCTTAGTTTCTAGATCAACATATTCTTCCTTGCTTTCATCTTCTCTACTATTATGGCATCAAACACGATGTCCTTTTATTTTGAACAAAAACTTGTCTTGGCATAAACTAAATAAACCTTGAGATCATTGATAACAATCTCATCCTCTTTGGCATGCTTCTTCAAAGTACATATTTATTCCTCAACTACATTGATCACAACCTTCCATTATTGAATTTGTTTCTTCAACTACTTGGCCATATTTGTACCTACATAGGATCACCTTCAAGATATTAATATTCCTATAAAGAACCTACTCTAATACCAATTTTTAGAGGTATAATCACTATGAGGGGGGGGGGGGGGGGGGGTGAATCAGTGAACCCAAATAATTTCAACTTCAATTCCAATTCATTTAAACTCTTGATCATTCAATACACACATTCATGAGTCATACATTATTCATACAATGAATAACAAAATATAATGAAATATCAAGCACATAACACATGTCATACATGGGAAACCCTCTTGGGGAATAAAACCCATTAGAACCTAAAATTAGACTACTATCCTATAAAACAAGAAATAATTTAGACCACAAAGCTACTAATCAAGGAACTATTATTCCTAGTTTTAGTGAGAATGCAATCCCATAAGGAGATACTATACCTATCTAGTTGAGCACCCATAATAACTAGACTTTTATCAAGTTTCACCTTGTAAGGAGGAACAAATCCCCTAGGCAACTAACCACCCAGCCAACTACCTTGAACAAATCCACCTTGGAACTGATGTCTTCAACACTTGATGATGGAAATCTAATTATCAATCTCTCAATGTATCCAAATCCAACTTTTGGATCACACAACACTCATTGTTGGTCAAATTTCATTACATACTTAAACCAATACACAAAGATTAATTATGACACATTATATATCCCAACTAACCCCAGTCTTCAACATTACAAACTCAATGCATCATTCATAGCAACAAACCTATCACAACTTCAAAAACATGACTAGATGGTCATACACATGGTCCACACACTAATCTACCTCTCAAATCAACCACCAAGCTGATATAGTCTTCACCTTGCCTTTGCTCATAATCAAACAACAAGAGTGTTATTATACCAATAAAATTATGACTAAAAGGTTATACAAATCATCCTTAAATTGGTCTCATCATCAACTCATCCATAGGGTACTACATCCCTCCTTCACTTCATAATTCAAACACACACACACACCTCTCAAATATCCTCGTGTATACTCACCCATTCTACCTCCTCTAGGCTTATTAGGTCCAATGACCTATGTGATCAACTTCAGTACCTTACTCAGATTATCAAAGGTTATCTCCTTAAAAGGTTATCTCTTTAATAGGTCTAATCCTCTTCATTCTCTACTACTCTTTACTAAATTTTACCTTCTCTTTAAAAGGTTATCTCCTTTACTTGGCACCAGATTCACACCACATTATTCAAGTCTTAAAAGTATATAAACCAACACATTTGGTTTTATTATTTATAGAGTAATCATAATCATCACCATCTTGGTCATCCATTAGGAATGTCCTAACCCTTAATACATATTTCAAACAAATACATGTCTCAATACAATCTTCATAGGTCAGCCATAACATCTGTGGGTCACCCTTAAGTAGCTACACCTTTTAATAAGACCCTTTTAGCTCTTATAGGTCTCATGGAGACCTATTCATCTATTTAACACACCATTAAACAAGACAAGAACATAGGACCAATTTTAAATACATGGGTCCACTCCCTAGGTCCCCTTTGACATCCTCAAATGATCATAGTCATCTCAGCTTACCTCTACACCAAACAACTCAAATAGAGACCTTATACATTAGAACACCATTAATGAACATAAAATCAACTCCTTAAGCATTGTTCATACTCAAGATAGATTATCACACCTCCAAAATACTCATATATCATCCTTATGGAGTCTATAACACTCCCATAGAGTAAATTCATCATGAGACATTGAAATATCATCTACATAAGCTCAAACATCCTTCTCGGGTCACTTGTAGAATAAACATGAACACATAGTAAACTTTGAATAATGATATATCTATACAAACTCCTAGATCTTCAAATTAGATTCATTAGATGCACCATGGAGTCCTATTCATCTTTTCTTTGTATATTACAAATAAATTCAATTTATATCGAAAGATATGGATAAAATAAAGATATCTAGTTTTTCCTTATGTTAAATTCAAATATTCAAATACAAATGGTCATAGTTAACCTTCAAACACAATGCTCACATCTCATGTCCTCTTAGCTCAGATTAAATATGATTCATTAATCGTGTTTCATATTTAACACATAGGTACCAATGATAAAATTCTAAACCTCTATCACTTTGACCTTATCTCATACAATATTGAAATGTTGACTCAATGCACTCCATTGATCTATGTGGATCAGTCAAGTTTTTAGCAATCAACAACACCATTCGATCAATCTATACAAATACTTGCTCATCCTTATATATTTATCATGTATCTTTGCTCAGATGTTAAACATCATGCACCTATCCTCATCTCACTACTTATTAGCTTGTTGGAGTAAACACACTCCAATCTTTCTCAAACCTTAACTCTAGTAAAAATGACTATGGGAACCTTGTTTATCTACCTGATTAGCCATTTTTAAGCCTTAATAACTTCTTTTTCTCTTATTCATATAATCTCATATTTGGACCAAAAGATATCCTCACATAGTTAAATAAAACCATATACTAAAAAATCCTTTAACCCTAATACATGTGAGATATAACACCATTAAAATGACTTGTCAAAAACTTTTATCATACATCCAACTATGTCACAAACCTACCTAAGACGCCAATTTTGAGCATGCATAACTATTTCCTACTTTAATGCATGATCTAAAATTTGGCATTAATAAACTAGGATCAAAACTAAACAAACCCATAAGATAAATTGCTCTTGAAACCTTCACATGTGAAATATATAACACCAATAAAACTCTCACTCAATTCTTTTTGCCATATTGAAAAATTGGTTAAGTATGGAAAACCATTTTCAGAATGCCTAGAAGCCCAGATTTACAAAATTATATCATTGACCGTGATTCAATGTATGACCTAAGATTTGGTGCATAAGATATAGGCACTAATTTGAACAAACCCATGTCACTAATTCCTCCTAACTTATTCACATGTGGTAATGGTGTTTCCATCAAATTACCTACGTAGATTTTCTACCACTGGACACAAAGTGTCTAGATGAAAAATATGGTTAACCAGATGAAATACACTCATGCACACAAGAACTCAAAGCATAAAACACTTCTTATAAGGCCCCTTACACACTATAAAATCATCATAATCGTTCCTAAACCTCTATAACCATGCTAAAATATAATATTAACCAAGCATACTTCAAACACAATAGGACAAGCATATTGCACACTTTATCATTGTTACATAAGATATCAAAACACTTCATCCACTCACTAGGACACCTCCATGACATTACAATGATATCATTGAAAAATATCCAACAACAACATAATTCATTCACAAACCTACTATCCAATTAGGCCTCCATCTTGACAAAAATATGAATAATTAGGCCTTCATCTTAGCAAACCTACTAGCTAATTAGGCTTCCATATTCACAAACCTACTAGCCAATCTCCATTAAGATTGATTTGATAATCCATTTGTCCCATTCAAATTATTAAGAATCCTCAAAACTTAATTCATAAGGCAAACCACTTTTATAGCATGTCTTAAAACCCTAGTATCTCAAAATTATCAAGGTCAACCCAACACCTTCTGATCAATACATACTTCAAAAACTTTTCTTACACACCTGGAGATAACCAACACAAACTTATGGAGTAAGACATGAGCCTCCACACCTTTTCCAGACTTCTTATACCATGGATTTTGACCTATAACAAGAAATATGAACCTAAGATCACACAAAAACATCCAAAAGGCTCAAGTAGGATCATCAAAACACAAAAACACTTATCCACATCATATCTTCCAACTAGACATACCTACTACAACTCTTAAAGAACACCAAAAAATGAAATATAAAAACCTAAAACAAGATCATTTAATCTTTATCCTTCTTTATCCTTAGACTTGTCTTCCTAGGGAACTCACAAGATCTCTTTGCTCATGCATGAATATTTAGTACCTTATTGAAACATATGACCTGGTTTGATCAAGTTCTCATATTAATCTTCTTAAATTCATAATTATAGAAGACATCTTCACTCTTATATCATGATAGGAACATCTCACATATGTTCCCCCTAACTCCATGCTTCACTTAAATAATGACATCTTAAACAAGTATTCAAATACTATACAATCATAGTCAATAATTATATAGATACACCTCATCTTTCGAACACTATGAACTTCCATGGCATACATAACTATTTAGCAAGCCTTTGATAGGCTTAGCAAGATCTAGGACATATGCCTAGAAGAGAGGCCTTCAGATTATAGTCTCACTTGGCATCTACAATAAAATGATATATAGATAGATATTTGAAACTCACCTTATTTTCATACCTTCTCATCAAATAATATTTGACAGCCACTAAGCTTCCTCTGATTGACAAGTGTCTCCTTGAATCCTAGATAGAGACACACCTTTCACATAGAGACTAAAAGTCCCAAAACTTAGGAGACTCATAGATTCCATACCTTTCTCTAACTTACAATCCTACCTCATCATCTGATTGATTTTGAATAGATGCTTGACTTTCTTCTTTGCTTCAGATTTGTCAATAAGTGCTGACAACATAAACTCTTGATTTTCCTTTTTGTATATCATGGAAAACAAACCATCCTTGGTTTCAAATTTATCTCTCCTAATAGACTTAGGTTTACAAACCCATGTATGACCTCTTCCTTGCACACTAGGAACTCCATACACCTTGTTTTGATTTGAGAACTCATTTATATTATTTTTGAAGTATTTAGCAATGTGACCAACTTTATGACATTTGAAATAAACAAGATCATTCATACCTTTTTCTTGATGATGATTGTGATCTTATTTTTCTATCTGGATAAAATATGAATTATGTATCTTCTTCATATTTGATTTCTTATTTTCTCTTAACTAATTTGAGATATGATTTCCCTAATACTAATTGCTTCTTATTCTAAGGCTCCATGAGAACTCATTCTTGACTGACTTTTTTCTACAGTCCTTATCTCTATGACCATACTTATTACAAGTATAACAATGACCATGGAATAAATTAGCATACCTTGAAGCATTTACTTGTCTAATAGACCTTCTTGCATTGATTTCAAATCTTGCATTCTCCTTGACATACTGAGGCTTCTCATGATTTTTTTAAAGTTTATCCAACTTAACTACAATAAGCTCATGCTAACTCTTGAAGGACCCTATATCAATATTTAGCTGAGTGTACTCATTTTATTTTGTTTATAGATTTGTATTTATAGTCCTTAACTAATCCTCAAGAATATTGATATTCTCTTCATCATCTTTAGCCTTGTTGGCCATTTCTTTCAATCTATATGCTTGCACTTCAATAAACTTGATATGTTCTTGATACTTGTTTTATTCTTTTTTAGACACACCTAAAAAACCTCCCTCAAGATAACTAACTTGTGCTTTAATACATTTAATCATATTCCTCATTTTATGATTCCTCTTATTCTTCTCCTTTAGTTCACTAAGTGCACTGATGAGCTCAGCTTCTAGATCAACTTATTCTTCCTTATTGTCATCTTCTCTACTATTATGGCATGTTTCTTTACCAAACATGATGTCCTTTTCTTTTGAACACAAACTTGTCTTGGCATATAATAGCTAAACCTTGAGATCATTGATAACATTCTCATCCTCTTTGGCATCTTTCTTCAAATTACATATCTTCTCTTTAAGTGCCTTGATCATAGCCTTCCATTATTGATTATCTTTGTTCAAATTTTTATCCATCTTTATACCAATTCAGGATCTCCTTCAATCTATTAAGCTTCCTCCAAAAGACCCAATCTGATACCAATTATTATAGGTACAATCACTAAGAGGTGGGGGTAGATTAGTGAGCCCAGATAATCCAACTTCAATTTTGAACCTTTCAAAACTCTTAATCAATTACAAAAACAATTCATGAAGTATACACATCATTCATAGAAATGAATAATAGAGACAATACAAGATCAAACACATGACATATGTGGGAAACCCTCTTAGATAAAACCCACTGGAACCTACAATTGGAATACTATCCTATAATAAAAGAACCAATTTATAATAGTTATAATTGATCAAGGAACTACCATCTCTTTTTTTAGTTAGACTATAATCCCATAAGGTGTTACATCACCTGTCTAGCTAAGAAACCAAAAATACTAGACTTCTATCATGTTTTACCTTGTAAGGAGGCTAAAACCACTATATGTTGAGCAACCATAAAAACACCTATGAGAATAACATCTCTTGAACACTTATTACCTAACAATCTGATGGAGATATAAATTATATCATTTCTCTTCAACTCTACACATTCAATGTATCCAAAACCACATTTTGGATCACTCTTCACTCCTTATCAACAACTTTTCCACCATAACAACAACATGAACATATGGTCATACAAAAAGTGCACACTTTTATCTACCTCTCAAATCAACAACCAAGCTCACACATACACTATTTGTCCTTTGTTTATCCTCAAGTCATCCAAAACATCCTTTTAGATCAGCCTAGACCTTTTCACTCATACTCAACCTGAAAGAGCACTATTCTGACATAAAAAATATGAATTGGTCATACATGAAATCCTCAATATTCTCTTCTCATAAACCCATTCACTAGGCACATTATCTCTCCTCTCTTCTTCACTTCAATGTTCACTATTCTCATGCAAGCCTAAAAAAATATCCTTTGGTTTATCTATATATAGAGTCTTCATGATAAATAGATTTTTTATCAGCCATAAGACTTGTCTTAACCATTAATTCTTCTCTCACATCAAGACATAGATCAAAATAATATTCATAAGTCAGCCATAACATCTATGGGTCACCCTTAAGCAACTACACCTTTCAATTAGGCCTATGTAGGTCTTATATATCTCATGGAGACCTATTCACCCATTTCGTACTTCATCAATCAAAATCAAGAACATAAGATCAATTTAAAATACATGGGTACACTCCTTATGTCACCTTTGACATCCTCAAATGATCACAATCATCTTTACTCATAATTGCATGTGCACAATCAACTCAAACACTGACATGGTGCCTAAGAACATCATGAATGAATACACAATTACCTTCTTAAGAATTATTCATAGTCAAAATAGATTGAACACACCTCCAAAAAAAAATTATATTATCCTCATGGATTTTATAACAATCTCTAATAGATAATTCATCATGAAATATCAAAATAACATCAACACAAGCTCAATTATTTTTCTCGAGTCACTTAAAGTCCATCATCAAACACATGGTCAAATTTGGAGCATAATATATCTAACTTTAAAAATAATTATACAATATAAATAGGTTTGATAGATGTTCCATGCAGTCCTCTACAATCTTTATTTTTACAACACCATCAAATTCATCTTAGATCAAAAGTTATAACTGAAAATAGAGAACTAATATTCCCCTTTGCATAATTAAAATGTCAAAGGTCACAGTTAAACCTTGAATACCATGATATCATATTGTGTCATCACTACTTATATTAAACATACAAAATCAATATTCCTTGATGTATTTTGACCTTTACATTTCATTTCTCATCATTGGATCTTCATCTTTACTATTTGACATAATGCACTTTGTTGATCTCATGTACATAGCATGGTCTTTATCTATGTTAAAAATTAGACACCATGAAATCATATAGATTAATACGCATCATTGATACACACACACACACACACACACACACACACACACACACACACACACACACACACACACACACACACACACACACACACACACACACACACACACACACACACACACACACACACACACACACACACACACACACACACACACACACACACACACACACACACACACACACACGCACGCACAAACATCCACTCATTATTAGATCTCAGAATAATCTTGATCTTTACCTCTACTCTATTTTAAACTTCAAACACTTGTCCTCATCTTGTTTCTTCATATCACCTTAGAACAAACACTCTCTATTGATCCTTTTATAAGGAGCTTAATATTTAAATTCATTAACCAATGAACACTTTAACTCATTTGACTTAAAATTCACTATATATCTTCAATATATGATCAACCATGAGCCATTAGATCTCCATTTTCTCTTGATCTTTAACATCGAGAAAAATAGACTAAGTATGGGGAGAATTACAATCTATCTATAAGGTCAACTTTGTACCTTCATATCTTTTACTTCATTCAAATGCATGTTATGAAATTTGGACCATATGTTACCCTTTGAAAGATGAATCCAACCATGTATTAATTATCCCTTTAAACCTTCATGTGTGGATATATAATTCCATTAATCTTCTCATTCAGATTTTTATGCCATAGAGTCAACTATGCCTAGAACTATCTAGAAGGCCAACTTTGCACATGCATATATTTTGATGCACTTCATTACATGAAATGATATTTAGATCATATAAAATAGGAAACAAATTGAATAAACTCATATTATAAAAATATATTGATACTAAAACATGTAAGAAATATGAATACATTAAAATTCTTACTCAGTTTTTCTTACCATGAGTAAATTTGGCTAAGTATGGGAAAACAATGTCAAATTGCATGGTATCCCAACCTTGCACTTGCATATATTTTGTCATGATTCATCACAAAACCTAAAACTTAGCACATAAATACTAGTAATAGTAGTAAATTTATTGATGTGACCATTTCCTCCTGACACCTTCATGTATGTGAATGTTGACATCATCACCATGCTTACTTAACTCTATTTAAACATAGAAAACACTATGAAAATTCTTGAGAGCCCAAATTTTCACCCAAATATCTTAGAATGTTATTTATCACATGACTTGAAGCTTGGGACATAGAAACATAGGACTAATTTGATCATAAACATATGACCAACTCCCTTTGACTCACCATACATGGTAATTATGACATTATCAAACTACCTATTCAGATTTTCAACAACTAGACCTAAAATGTCTAGATGAAAAATATGGACTATCATATGAATTCTACTTATTCACACAATCTCTCTAATCATCTTTGACCTATGATACGACCTCTTAGAAATTCTCAGTAATTTATACTCATCCATAATCATCTCTAAATAGATAAACTCTGAATATCAACCAAGCCTACTTCAAGCATATTAGGATAAGAATATTGCACACTTTTTCATTGTCACTTAGATTATCAAGGCAATTCATCCTCTCACTTGGACACCTCCATCACATCATTGACAACTCTCTAATAATTATCTAGATTATGAAATTATGTGAGATAACATTGTCTTATGCTTCCTTAGTGTTTACTTCATGCTTATGTAAGTTCTCATTTTTTTTTGTGCATCACCCGGTTAACTTTATTTGGAGCCCTTTCCCCCCTTTTAACCCTTTTCTCAACCCTTTCCCCCTTTTTAGCCCTTTTCTCAGTGCAAATATTAGTATAGGTGATCCATCAAGAAGTCAATCTTATCTAGAGGTATAAGCCTACCATAGGTGATCCACATCCTAGGGTTATTCCCATAGTGTAGCTTAATTGGAGAGAGACTGAATAACCCTCTCCAAGGGTGAAAATTGATGCCAAAATAGTTTATAGCATGCATGGTGGGACATAATTCAAAGAAGATTGGTCAAAGCTTAATGCTAGTTTGATCAATTTGTAGTAGTTATAGCTTCTAAACAACAACATTTGGAAAATTCAAAAGATCCAATATTCTAGTAGCAGAGCAGTGACTAGATCTCATGCCAAAGGTGACTAGAAGGTCAACTTATAGAGTTATTCCCTTTGAATTTGTTGAATTATCTTTGAACTCAATCAAAATAATAATATTTGCTAATACACACCCATATAAAGGCAACATTATTTCTAAGCTAATTTTAAGGCCTACCCCTACAAGGAGATCTTATTACCATGGAAACCCTTAAAGTTTTCCCTTTTGTGGTTTTTAATGGCCAAAGTTCTCTAGACCACCCTCAATATGATCCTATTCTAGTAGTAGCTCTTAAAAGTGTCCCTTGTTTTACTGGAGAACAAGCTACAACCCCTTCTAAATACCTCATGGATGTACCTAATTTTTGAAATATTCATAATGTCAATGAGGAAAATGTAGCAATTAGGTTATTATCCATTTATCTCAAAGGTAAAGCCTTAGATTGGTATAGAAGCCTTGATGCTAATTCTATTACCACATAGGATCATTTAGGAGATGCATTGTGTAAAATATTTGAAGATAAAAGTGAGCATTTATCACATGTAGAGAAATTAACCATAATTCAAAGAGATCCTCATGAAGTTATGCAAGACTTCAACACAAGGTTACAAAAGACATGGGATAGAACCCCAATATCTAGTAATCCTACCCCTAACTTTTCCAATCATTACTAATTGAAGGCCCTAAATAGTGACATTGCAGTAATGATCTAGTCTATTCAAGGAAACACATTTCCAAATGCATATGAGGTGCTAATCAGAGTATAAAATTAGCTTGTGTAGGCTGGTAAGTTTACACCTATAGCACCAATGCCTTTCTTCCCTAAAATTAGACCACCCCCTATTTCTATTCTTCCCCTTTCTATCATTTCTCCTATGCCTAAATTTTATTCTATACCCTCACCTAAGAAAGAAAAGGCTTCCACTAGTTAGTCTAATGATTCCCAAGAACATAAGAACTTTCAATAGCTTAAGAGCATGTTCCAATACATAGGAAATGAACTAGTGAATGTTAAGAGGCATCAATATTTCAATAGGCCTCATCAAGCCTCATATCAACCTTAGTAGCAAAATTATCAAGCAAATACACCACCTTAGAGAGGAATCTTCCAAGGCCAAGGCCAAGATCAAATCTAGGGACAAGGGTAGCCTAACTATGTTAGGAAAAACAACTATAATCTAAATGTTGCAAGCACTTCCAACACTTTGGTCCCTCTATAGAATAATGTTTCTTAAGAAGCTAAGGGTACCATTACTTGGAATAAATATTTTAGGCAATCCATTATCCCAAATACTGACTTTAACCAAGCTTTCAATGATCAATGGTTGTAAGCTACAAATTATGGGTACAATCAAGATATTATGCCTCATAACATAGAGGTACCCATGATGAAAAAACTAGAAGAGCCTCAAAAAAGTCAAGGACCAGATCAAGGACCAAGCCATTTGGGTGATACAATGGTTAACTATGAGCAAGAAGAGTGTTATGCACTCAATTAGTAGGATAGTTTTAGTCAGGCATACATTCTAGTGGTATTAAATACAATGTTTAAAATAAGGAACATGGATGGTAAGTAGGAAGTAGTCAAGGATCCTCCTGCCATTAATCCTTCAATATCAGAGCCAAAAAGACTTACTATTATTCTAAATGTTCCAATAACTCCAAGGAATAAAAATTAGTGGAATGTCTTTATTTCCTAAAACTCATAAACTCAATGTATAATTGTGGCTCCCAAAGAACAACCAAAGTTTGGTGGTTCACACATCAACATTATGGAACAAATGAAAAGGTCTAATGTGAGTGTTCTAATATGGGATATGTTATCCATTCTTGGTTAGGTAGACATCCTCTAATAAGGGTTGTCAAGAATCAATGTTTCTAATAAACCACCAGTCAAGGAGAATGTGATTCTCACCAATGTAACCAAAGGACCAAATGAAGGGAAACTAGGTAAGGTGGTTAAACCTCATCCATTATACATTTAAATAATCATTGATGACTCTTTAATACATAATTTCTTAGTAGATAGTAGGGTTTTCACCTAAGCAATGCCAAAGTCCATAGTTGATCAACTTGGTCTAAAATATGAGTCCCAATCTAAAGGAGTTCTACAACTTGATGGATATTCCTCCAATCCATCTAATACCATCATAGATTTTAATTTAACCTTAGATGGTTATCTTAGTGTCTCAATGGTTTAGTATGTGTTGATTCTTGATGTACCTCCTCATTTTACACTATGCCTATCCAGGGAATTCATAACAAAGATTCAAGGTTATCTAGAAATATATTGGTCATACATGGAATTTAAAACAAGATATGGGATGAAAGTATCTATTAAGGCTAATCACATTGCATAATTCTACATAAATCCTTATGGGACAAACAACATAAACCTAAATTACACCATTCTTGATGAGGATGGACATATGGTTGGTCAAGAATTAAACACTCACCTTGAGGAGATACCAAACATGTTATTAGATGAACTATGGAATGATAATCATTTGGTTGATCCCTTGAAATGATTTAAAGAGAGGGAAATGTGTTTCTACTACTTACATGAAGAAAATCAGTCCATGCCATCCCTCATTATACCTCAAGAACATCCTAGTGGCTTATGGAAATTGGTTTTTGATTATTCAAAGAGCAAACATGGAGTGGATGCAAATGCAATTCTAGTATCCCTATCTAATCACAAATATTTCTCTTTTTATAGGATCCAATTTAGTTTCTCTTAAAATGTAGTAGAATATGAGGATATTATTTATGGCTTTCAATGTGCTAGTAGGAGAGGGATCAAATAATTTCAAGTTAATGGAGATAGTGAATTGATTGTGCCCCAAGTTAGAGGCTAAAATATAACTAAGAATCCCTCGATGAAGTCTTAAAATCATAGAGTGTGAGACCTAATTGAATATTTTGAAGCCTTTAACATCCAAGTAGTACCAATGAACTAAAATGGACATGTTGATAGGTTAGTGATTGTGGGAACTAAATTTGATATTCTAAATGAGTTAAAAAATACCAAGGTGCAGCCACATGTCAAAGTGGTGGTAAGACCATTAGTGCCAGATAATGAATCTCATTATTAGGTCTTTGAGAATGATAGGTAAATTGCCTATTTATTGTATTATGAAGCAAAGTTATCCTCCATAAAGTAGGAAAAGTTTCAACATCAGTATGAGGAGAAAATTGTTTAATTAATATCTAATAATCTTCTTAAAGGGCTTGTCACCCTTGAAGGTCTTTTCCATGAGGAAGATCATACGAGAAAAGATAATGTAGTGATGTTAACTAGTGAAGAAAACTTTGAAAGAGTCCTTATCTTCAAAAATAATCTCCTCAAGCTTGGAAAGGTAAGCACTAAAGCTCAAATACATGCTTTCATACAATTTTGTAAATAATATGTAGACATATTTTATTGGGAATATAGTGACCTGAGAGGCTTTAGTCCCAAGTTGGCCCAACACACTATATAACTAGAGGCTAATGCCAAGCCTATCAAGCTGAAGCAGAGGCCTATAAACCCAATAATTGAAGAGCTTATGAGGAAAGAATTGACCAAATTAATTGAATCCAATATTATCTTTCCTATTAAGCACTCCTCGTAGATAGCCAATTTGTTACCTATGAGGAAGAAGAGTGGGGAAATTAGATTGTGTATTGACTTCAAGGATCTGAATAGGTTTTCTTTGAAAGATCACTATCCCTTACCACCCATAGAGAAACTCCTTTAGATAGTTACTAGTTTAAAACATTTTTCCCTTTTGGATGGGTATTTAGGTTACAATTAAGTGATGGTAAGAGAGGAAGATCATTATAAGACTATCTTCAACACAAATTGGGGCACACATGCTTACCAAAATATGCCTTTTGGAATGTGAAATGTTGGGGACACTTTCCAAAGATCCATGGACATGGATTTCCAAGAATTGATGAATCAGATGGTACTAGTTTACTTAGATGACATCATATTTTTCTCCAAAAAGGAAACTAAGCATAGGGACCATCTAAGGTTGATCTTCCAAAGATGTAGAGAGTATGGGATCTCTTTAAATCCTAAGAAATGTGTGTTTTTTGTTCATGAAGGCAAACTTTTGGGTCACATTGTTTCAAAAAAAAGATTATCCATTAACCCTAATATCATAAGTGTCATCCTAGCCTTATGTTTACCGAAACATAAAAAATGAATCCTGAGCTTCCTTGGAAAAATAAACTTTGTGAGAAGGTTTATACTTGGCCTTCCAAACTTGGTCAAACCCATCACCACCATACTGAAGAAGAGCCAAGTGTTTGCTTGGTCAAATTAAGGTAAATAAGTATTTGAGACCATCAAGAAAGCCATTACTGAAGCACCCTTGCTCATGAATCTTGATTTCTCAAAGGATTTCATATTGTACACCTTTTCCAATATTAACAACATATCAACTATGTTAATGTAAAATAATGGTGAAGGACTTGAGTAACCAATTGCCTTTTTTAGTCAAAGACTAGAGGGATATGAGGTGAGGTATACTATTATAGAAAATAAGGTTCTTGTAGCTTTGAGAAGCCTGAAATAGTTTATGCCAACACTTTATAATATCAAGATTTATCTTAGGGTTGTAAGGGACCTTCTCCTCAATATGGATTTGAATGAGAAAAGAGCAGGTTAGATTAACAAGGTCATGGAGTATGATATGGAGATCAAAGTCACTAGGTTGATAAGAAGCAAAGGATTGTGTGAGTATATGGTGGATAACCTTTAATAATACAAATAATTTGTTTTGGTGACATAAGATAACTCACAAATATATATACCTCCACTTCCTAATAGCTAACTATGAGATATGACACATTTTTTAATGATAGGAGAATGCCCTCAAGGTTTTGATAGAGAAAAAAATGATATTTTGAGATTTAGTCCATAACTTATGCATTAGATTATGGTCTTCTTTTCAAAAGGGACCTCATTGGGGTACTTATTAGGTGTAATGATGAAAATCAAGTGACAAAGATCTTGGGGTAGTGTCATGATAGACTTGTAGGAGGCCATTTTGATATAAGAAAAATAACAATAAAAATAATGAGGGATGGTTATTACTAGCCTAACCTCTTCAATTATGCCTATGCATGGGTCAAAAAAGGTCAAAAATGTGTTCATTTTATAGGTAAACAAATATTAACATCTCTTCGACTCAACCCAATCTAGGTGGAGTAACCCTTCATGCAATGGGGGTTGGAATTCATAGAAATGATAAATCCAGCAAGTATAGGGCATAAATGGGTTCTCAATGTAATTGACTACTTCTCTAGGTGGGTAGAAGCAATTACCTTGAAATAATCCAATGAAATAATAATATTGGACTTCTATGACAACATAGTAACCAGGTTTAGTGTCCCAACTACTATAATTTTAGATAATGCCTTAGCATTTATTAGTATGAAGATAAGTGAATGGGCATTCAATTTGGAAATCTACCTCAGTACATCCTCCAAATACTACCCCTAAGGCAATGTACTAGTAGAGTCCACAAACAAGAACTTGATAAGGACTATCAAGAGAACTATGGAGGAAAATTAGAGAACATGGGATACAAAGCTAAAGATAACCTTATTGGCTAATAGAGTGACTCCCATAGATACCATTGGTAATTATCCATATGTCCTTATATATACAATGGAATCCAAATTTCCCATTTATCTTGAACTACCTAAATTAGAGTTAACCCATCAGCTTGAGTTGATGGATAGTGAGCCTATGAACATGAGGATGATAGATCTCATGGAGATTGAAGAAACCAGGGACCTTATAATGAATACATTATAGTCACATGAATTTTAGGTCAAAAAATTCTTTGATACGAGAGCCACAACAAGGGAATTTAAATAAGGGCACCTATTCCTAAATGGGACTCAAATAAGGCCAAGCTACGTAATCATACCAGTTTTGATAACTTGTGTAGTGGTCCTTATTTGATCTAAGGATGCAATATCCATAATGATTTTTATTTTTCCTAATTGTATAAAGAGGTATTACCCATCCTAGTTAATTACATTCACTTAAATCCTTGTTATTAGAAGAGTTTGTAGCTATTGTATGATATTGTAACATATTAGAGAATTTTCTATGATCTCCTCTAAGTGATTTGAGTACATCTCCTTTTAGTTGTGTGTTTCCATTTCATTAAGTTCCTTGGGCACATTTTTTTTCTCTTTTGTTTCCTTGTTAGTTCAATAAGAGGTTTTCTAGAAAAGGGTTAGCCTTGAATTAGTTTCTTGACAATTGAGATAAAAGACTATAACTTCATGTACCTAATGGATCAATTCAAGGCTACTAGTCTCTTTCATATTAGGCATGAAACCCCAAGATGTCACCAAAAATGTTAGCCAAATTTGGCCCACATAATAATATTTTACCCAGAAATGGTTTGAATAGAGGAGCAGAGTTCTAGATGGAATGAGTAGACCAAAGGCTTGGAAAGAGGTCTATGATTTCAAAGTAAAAGAGACTAGTAGGTTCTCATTATGTTTCAAGAATTCATAGGCATGAATTAGGTTTAAATAAATCTTATAATTTTGTTATATACTTATAAAGAGACAATATTTTATTGAAAAAGTTCAGAAGAATTAGACCATCATAAGCACATCATGTAGGAACAAATAGGCCAGTCTGGTTGCACATTTGATAAATACCCTTGAGAGGTCAACTAGAGATAAAGGAATGTATGGACATGATTATTTTAGTCCCATAAACATATTTTACAAAAAATTTAATGTCTTGATGAGTTATCTACCTCAAAATATAAGCTTCTAAATTTGAACTTACAGAGTGGGACATGTATTTAGATGTTAAATTTAAGCCACAACAAATATCCATTTGAATTCAAAATGTTTCAAGGATGAATGGAAAACTAAAAAGTGTCAATATCATGGGAGATCAAGTCAAAATAAAATGGTAAGTGATGATCTAGTGAGTCATTGGATGCCAAAGATCCAATGGCACACATTCAATCATGCATTCAAGGATCAATGATAAGCATCAAGTAAAAAAGTAAGTGGACCCAAGATTGAACCCATAACTGATAAGTGTCAATATTGTAGGATATTATATGAAGATCTAAAAGTTCATGTAAAAAGGTAAATGAACCCAATATTGAACCCATAACTAATAAGTTTCAAGATCTTAGAATATTAAGTGAAGATCTAATAGTTCATGATGATTGATAAATCTAGTGGGTCTAAGCTAATAAATGATGCATGATAAAGCATACAAAAGTAAATAAATGGTGAGTAAGAGGTCAAAAAGTCATTGAATTTTGAAGACAAATGTGTAGTTGATAAGTGTCATGATCATGGTAACTAAGTAGATCAATAATATGCATTTGATATATGTAAAGGAAGATAAATGGAAAATGAGAGGTCAAAGTGTTAGTGTATCTTTAGGATGAATGAAGAGCTAATATATGGCATAGTTTGAGAAGGCTCAAATCAAGATCGATGACCATTGTTAAAATTCAAAAGATAAGGGATTTTAATGGAGAGAAAATGTGACCTAAGGTTGAACTAAGGTAAATATTTTGAAGGATGACATTGAAGCTCAGTCCAAACCTCTATTGGAGGATCCAAAGCACATATAATTAATTTTATTATGGTTTCAATGTCATTTCATGAACAAATATCATTGTGTGTAGTGGATTGTTGATTCCCACAAGGTTTAAAGGTAGAATAAGTTTTTTTAGACCTAATATGGTTCATGAAAAAAACTATGTAGACTGTAAGGTATTCATTGACATTTGACTATAGGAAAACCAATAATTGGATTGGTTTTCAATCTATTATAATGAACTATGATTTAATATTTTACTAGGGGAAAATATGTAATTATAGATAAGTGTATCATCCTTATACATGGTCTTATCTTTACCAAATAGGTAACTACCACCACTCAAAGTAGACATCAGCATGGCTCTATCAAGTCCATGGATATGAGTACTTTTTACTCATATGAAAGCAAGTAGATATGGAATAGAATATCAAAGAAAAGGGATTTGGGAATTAGAGAGTAAACTAGAGAATTTATTTATTCTCAAATCATTTTAGTCATAATTAGATCAAAGATGGTTCAAAAATCAAGAAGGATGGTAGCTCAATTGATGATCTAGGATGGCATTCTCCCCCACCTCTCCCCTTTCTATGATATCTCTTATTCTTTTCCATTTTTCAAACTCTCTCTCACTTTAGATAAGAATTTATCTCTCAATTATGGAAGAGTATAAACTCTCATTTGATATGTCTAGACCCTATCAAAATTTGTATGAAATACTTGTTGAATCAATAAAGACTTTCTTTACATATATCTCCCCTCTAAATTGTGTGTAGTAAAGATTGTGCATGATGGCATTATGAAGGACAATCTTCTATGCCCATTATCCTTCTTTCTTGATCATTTATAAGTGTCTTAAAGTTAGTTACATATCTAAGTTAGTATTATTTATATCATTGATGCAAGTTCTCAATGAGTCTTAGAACTCCTCTTTTCGTTCATTCATTGCTTCTTAGACTTAATTTATGAAATACTTATGCAATTAGCTAGATTATGAGATTGTGTGAGCTATAATTATCTTATGCTTCCTAAATTTTTACTTCATGCTTTTGTGAGTTCTCATTTTTTTATTTATTGCATCACCTTGTTATCTTTATTAGGATCCATTTCCTCCTTTGTAACCTTTTTCTAAGTGCAAACATTAGTATAGGTGATCAATCAAGAGTAAGTTGGCCTTATCTAGAGGTCCAACCCCACCATAGGTGAACCACATCTTGGATTTGTTCCCATAGTGTAGTTCAATTGGAGAGACCCTAAAGAACCCTCTATAAGGGTTCAAATTGATGTTACAATAGGTATTTGCAATTTTACTAGGGGAAACATGAGGAAGAAAGAGGATGGAAAAAGGAGGACTAAACGAGCTCTTCATGGACCTAGATGGCTGAAGGTAAGGGATTTTATTCATATTTTTAGATGGTTAGCCTTTTCTAATTTTTATCACTATATGTTTTCTATTATTTTTGTTTCCTTATTGTTGGGATCTAGGAAATGTTGTTTAGGCTCTCTTAGTGGTGTCCTAGTTATACATGATCCTTTGTGGGTGTTTATTTACTAGTTTTAGATTGGTATGTAAGGGTTGTGGGATCATTTAAACCCCATTTTTTTTACCTATATCTCAAAAATATTATTTGGATGTGGTACCCAAGAGCTAAATTTTATAGTCATATATATCTACTTTGAGATATTTAATTTTAAAATATAATCGCGCGCGCGCACACACACACACACACACACACACACACACACACACACACACACACACACACACACACACACACACACACACACACACACACACACACACACACACACACACACACACACAAAAGGTTATAAAAAAAAATATTTATCTTAACATATTATAAAATATTTAGGGAAATATTAAATATAAAATTATCATAATTTTTTTCTTAAAAACTAGGATCAGTGGAAAAATTAAATCCCTAGTATTACATGTTACTCTCATAAATATACATTTCAAAATTATATTAGATGTACTTATATATTATGTTAGATTGAGTAGATTTATTAGACTAATTAGATAAGGAACATCATATGACACTATGAAATATATATTATGGACTTATATATCAATTTTAGGTATAGATGGATAATATTTTTCAATGAATGTTATTCACACAAATATGTTTTCCATTTTATATATTAATAATCAATGAGGAATGATAATACTACATAATAACATACGATATAGCATAATGATTGATATCTAGTTACATTTTACATATAAACCTATTTTAAGGTTACATTTTACAAAACCCTATTTCATTGTTCCACCTTTGTATACAAAGCTAATTTTGAGGTTCCACAAAACAATTATGATAATATTAAAAATAGTATAGTTCAATTTATTATAGCACTCAAATTTTAGCACTTACTCTTATCTAATTATTATTTAGGAATAAATAATACTCAACTCATGGTTTTAAAGCTCACATATCCTTGGGAAAAAATCACCTCATGGTATTATAAAATCAAGTTATACAATAAACATCTTGGTTCACATACATAAGTGTGTTTATTGTTTGAATTCTTAATTTTAAATAATTTAATAATCAAAATTATTTCATATTTTATATCATTCAAATGGATATTTATCTATAATTATTTCCTTGTTGGTTTTTCATGGAGTAGATGGGACATTTTGGGTATGATTGTTAACTAAAAGTACAGTTAATCACAAGTACCAATTTTTTTATTTAAAATTTTTAATCTCTACTTTTAAAAACTAGACTAAAAGAGGTTAGTTTGTAGACACCTCAAATTTTTATTAGTCACATACATAATATTAATTTTGACACACTTTCACATACTTTGACTTTGTGTACATGTTTGAATCTTGTATGCACTTTCCCATATCCATATACCTACCTGATATATCATACAACATAATTTATTAGATATGCATATTTAGAACCACCCTTGTATATTAAATAATGTTATATAATAGTAAATATATTTTCACTATATATTAGATCATTTATTTTCACTCTATAATAGTAATAAAAAATAAATAAAATTATGTTTACCATAATTATCTACCTCTATTGATAGTTTTTAGGAATATTCAATGACTATATTTAAATTTGGGAAGTCTCCACTAGGTTTTTCCTGACATGTTTTATAGGTATGTCATAGTGTGAAATATCAAATATCTATCTATCAATATAAATAAATCCTAAGGTTATACTGACTTGTTAAATTAGGCACTACCTATAAATCACATTGATCAAGCAATTATCACTCTCTTGAGACATTATCATATACGTATATACATATGAAAACCCATAAAATGAGAAGTCCTAGAGCCATGTCTAAATACAAATATAGGTAAAAGGTTAATGATTATATGAAGATAATGTGAAACATTAAAGTTTAATGAAAAACCCACAAATAATGAATTAAAAAACTATTATATTTGGAATTATTTGTTTTTATAGTATGAACAAAACTACGTGTAGGGCCTACTACACTTTTCCTAATGCATGAATACATCCTTTCTATTTTGGACATAAATGTTTAGGAAACCATTAATCATTATAGTTCATTATAGATTCTTAACTAGGTATAAAAATCATTTAAGGATTATATAAGGAATGAAACATTTCCACTAAAAATGTATAGTTCAAGTTACATAAGCATGTGGGTACACATTGATACACTTAAAACTATTGACTACTTGGCTACCTTCCTAATAGGATCATTTAATTTTCCTTAACTCTAAGTAAGCATCATGTTTTACCTAATGGTTAAAGGTTAACATAAAATAGACAACTTATTCATGATTGTGATTATGATCATATGATAAGAGATATCCCCAATTAGACCACATAGTCATCATTAGAAATTGAAGGATTAATTTTTAGAATAAAATATCAGTTATCTAATCTCACATATAATTACACAAATATAGAACTAGAATAATAAAATAATTAAATTAAAATTTTCAACAAAATAACCATCATACTAAGCTAATCTTAGAAAAGATTTACAATACATTGAAATCAATAAATATGAGTTTTAGGACTATTTAAAAATTTAATACAATATAATATTTTGAAAAAAAAAATGATTATTTTAAGCTTTGACCAAGCAAAAGTCATGTATCTATGATATCCTCTCTTGGCCATTACACAGTGACCAAAATTTGGGAATCACTACACCATAGTTGTTTTCATTTAGCATGTCAACAAAGAAGACATATTTTCATTTTATTTAACTTATATTGTTATAGGAATAATGATATTTCACATTACATATGGATAATACCCCACAAGAAGTGATCACATCTAGTCTTATACAATAAACAAAAGATAAATTTAAAATTCAATATTCTCGACCATCCTATATATCAATAAATAGGGGTCTTACCTGTATTTTCTACATAATTTTCCTTTTGTTTCTTATAATAGTTTTATGTTTAATAAGTATAATTAAAATAATAATTTTAATTTAAAACCAAAGGTAATTGTTCTACCAACCATGCTCATATACATCATTAATATCTATCATTTTTCAATCTTTCATTATCTTGACTTATTTTAAATTGAGAAATAATGATATCAACTACATAAATATATTCTATATGTTTTACTACATAAACATCTTCTAGATGTTTTACTATAAAAACATATTCTATATGAGTTACTACACAAACATGAATTAATCCACCTT